>CALSCE010010723.1:1865450-1999749 GCA_943593645.1 Bovichtus variegatus | reverse complement strand
TATATATATATTATATTTATATATATATTATATTTATATATATTATATTTATATATATATTATATTTATATATTATATATTATTATTTTTTAAACATTACTTTCGGCTGTGTATTGTATTTTTGCAAACTCCCAAGTATAAGTATCCGTCTCAAAAATCCAGTATCTGTCGGGCTGCAATATGTATCAATAAATGATAGATTGTGAGAGAAGCTATTTTAGTTCACTTGTATACCCACACAGTTGTTTTAATGTCTCTGAATGTTTCTAGGACAAACAATGGAGCTCAGACTGTGTAGGGTTAGCTGTATATTTATACAGTTAAAATACTACACACTTGAGGCAGTTGTGCAATTGGTTATGACTTACTTCAGTCCCATTTGTGTTTGCAGAAAATATATTCTCTTTGGCAGAGCTGTCTGAAGCACAATGCCTCCAGTTGCTTTCAACATTTACCACTCCCCTAACCGACAGAGTTTGCTCTGTGGGCTACCAACAATAAAACACAGATCTATTCAGGTTCTCCAGTGGGCAGTTTCAACCCCCATTTCTTGCTTTTCTTCTTTCTCCTCTTAAGTGAATTGTGATAAACTACAAAAAACCTTTTGAGATGTTACCGAGACATATAGGGCCGCATATAATGTGACCGACACTACACATAGCGTAATAAGTGTACTGAAACCACTAAAATGTTTCCCTTGTTTTATTCAAAGTGTATCTAGAGAAAATTGTAATCTTTTGCTAATTTTCCATTAAAACACACATTACATCCCATTTACTGCTAGAGAGATAATTCTGCCTTTCAAGAACATAAAGGGAGGAGCAGCGCTAAAATCAGATAAGTGAGGGTTGCACGGCAGTCGATTAATCTGTCTCATTGCCATCCATCAGAATGACTATAATCCTAGTGGTTAAGCCTTTCCCATTGCAACCCTGCCAATCTATATGGCTGAGGTGAACAAATTAAAAATAAGTATACGTTTAAAAGTGTTGTAGATTGATTTATCTAAAACATGACGGGCTACATTTGCAACTATATTCTATATATTCCAACTATACAGAGCGGCTCACGCACGCACACGCCGGGCCGCTCGACACACTTATTCTAATGAAAATCTGGTGCTATCGGGTAATTCACGAGGTATGATGAGCGATTTATATACTTATTACTATAAGTATAGTACTATACAGTATATTATATTTATGGACAAAGTTACACCGATGTTACAGCTCACCTTCCAGGAATATAACAATATTGAGCTGAATGTATCCGTAAGCACTGTTGCAGAGGAAACTGGTGAATCTGAATCACCACAACACAAGAGGCCTGCACCAAATCCCACCTCTGAAGCTTGTAATGTTCTATATTTGTTGAGTCTGTTCAGGCCAGGTATGATTACCTTTGAGTCTTTAGCTTGTCGGGTTCCTATGGTGGATGATATTACATCGTTTTGCTGTTATTTGTGGTTTGTGTTCATTTTTCCTTTGGATGTAACCTGCTGCATGATAGGAATCAGATGTGAATGTTGCACACCAGGCCACAACAATGATGCGACTCCTGTGGACATCAGTGCCAAAACAAACAGTAAAGAAAGATTCATCTGGTCAACTGTTTACAGTAAGCAGTGACTTCTAACTGCAAGAGATTAGTGAAAAGTGGCGTATTTGTAATGTCTGGCGTCTTTGAAGGATTCAAACAATGCACCATTTGCATAACTCATTTCTGTATGTATCAATATTATAGGCAAAATTCAGCAAACGTGGCAGCAGCACAACAAGCATACAGCTATATCCGTCACAGCTATATCTGTCAGTACATACATATCAGTGCAAAACATACAGAAATATGGATTCTAGCAGGTTTGATGGTATTTACTCTGTGCCTTTGCACAATTAATAGTTCTCACAGACTGCTTTTATCAGTTTCAGTAACGTTCTGCACACGTTAAGGGTTTTTTTATAATTTCTTTTTTTAATCAATGGCAGAACGGTTTTAATGACAAAACATCAATATTTTTGACAAATTCCATAATGCCTCCGTTTAGTAATTTATGATCTATGCAAGAAATAAGACAATTTAGGTCCATAAAGTCCATACTGTTCGTTAATCCGACCTAATCTGGGTTCACTTCTGTGTGATGCGACAGCACTCTTGTTTTAAGTAAAACAGGCACATGTTTCTCTCAATCTGCCACTTTCAGTTCCAGGCGTCATCCCATTAACCTTGGGATAAACAGCCGTGCCTGTGCTACCATGGCAATGCTGACAGAATGGCAATTGCCTTGTCATTTCTGTTTTGTCCCTCTGAGAGAAAGCATCCATGCTGTATGCGGCCTGGCAGACCTCCCGGAATTGGCACACTCGCTAAATCTACGCTGATCAGTCCATATGTATGAGTGGCACTGACAACATAACATGGCCAGCAGATATAAGGCACAGTGAGAGGGGTCATAATAGTTGTTGCAGCTTGAGCAGTGGCAAGTGAGATCAAAGCCTTGCGTTTGCTGCAGAATCCCTTCAGTGAATACAGGAGCATCGGATTACATTTTGAACAACATTCCTGCTGTCAAGTTTCAATATGCTGATAACACTCCAGATGCTGGAGACACAGGCGTCGTAGCACTCTGGAGTATCAAATGTCCAGGTGAGACAACTGATGAGCTGAGGCCTTGTACAAAGTGGGGACGGGCCAGAATAGTTAACTGGTGACCAGCAGAGACATCTCTTTTTTTCGGTCAGTGACACTTACTGTAGGAGGGTCTCAAAGTTCTTTAAAATCATACTATCAACTTGAAGAAAATTGCTGAGATCTCAGAGCGCTGCAACGTTGCTAAATATAGGTCAGATGGAGTAGAAGTGTTCAGATGATACACACAGGTTTAAAATAAATCCCCAGGTTAGTCAAATGTATTTGGAAGAGAAAATAAAGCCGTGATATGATTACCCAAAGTGTCTGGTTTAAACATCTAAGAAACAGCTTACAGCCAGACTTCCTGGTTCAAATTTGCCATTTCATATATACTCGTTTGCGCTCTCGAGAGATTATTAGCGACATTACTGGTGTGCTTTTTCAAAGAAAAGAAAGAAAAAGGCAACCACAAACTAAGATAAATTGGAAATTGTATCTTTGAATTTGTCTGAAATCGCTTTTTGTCAAGATGAGAACCCTCAACGGTAAGTTTGCCACCGAGGGAAGATTTGGTGCTGAAAATGATTTTTTTTTTTTTAAATACATGTTTTATTTTAATCTCAATTTTGACAGATTGACACCGAGATATCTGGACCAAAGTGGAGGACCGACAACCTAACAGACAGGCGGAAATTGCCATCCTCATATTCATGCTGCTGGCACGGCGCGCCTTTGTCCTTTCTTTCTCAGATAAGCAAGAAATTCATAAGCATTGTGCCTCAAACCTTTTTCCATTAAAATACTCCAGATACATATTCTTACACCTATTCACAGCAGTCGAGGCTAATTTAATATGGATTTTGCACATTGTATGGAGCCTTAACTGTATATGTTGAGAGCATTCAAAATGAACTCTTAGGCATGGTGATTCCATGGTACAGACAAGCACATTCTAGTCCCATCCTACCTACTGTAAACTGCAATACCAGAGCCCCTTTGCACAAAACAAACCGACAGACTTCGTCCCCTTCCTCCAGCATCACTTCGTTCCACCGTCTCTGTGTCCCACAGATCTCTTTACATGCTTCCTGGCAGCTCTGTGACCTAATGGCTGGGATGTGATAAGGGAATGGGAGAGAGCTCAGTGCACAGCTGAATCGACTGCGAGAAGAAGAGAGCAGACTCCTGACGCAGGCTACTGAATGATGCAGCGTGTGAGTGTTTAACAATAAAGATACGGACTCCCAAATGCACCAGGTATAACAAGCAACCAGGGATGGGTATGGTTTCCAAACTCAGTCACCACCTCATTTCAATGTTCCATCATTTCCTTGATTCACTTATACCGAGAGTGGGGCTCAGTCAAACGCCGTTATTTTCTGTGACGTGTGGGATTCTGGGTATTATCTTAAAATGTACAACAGTAAGAGAGCGCGTGCAACTACAATTAACCAAGGACAGAGTCTTTTGTTGCCGTCGTTACTGTACCATTCAAAGTCGCTACTCTGAGAACATTCAACATACCCACGGAAGTGTCACCGAGACAAACAGAGGAAACTTTCAGGTAAATGACTGTAAAATGTTTACGAGAGCGAATCATCAATTGCAACAATTAGTCCTCTATCTCCTCTGTGTGTGTGTGTGTGTGTGTGTGTGTGTGTGTGTGTGTGTGTGTGTGTGTGTGTGTGTGTGTGTGTTCCTAGGAACTGTACTTTCAAAAAGGATTTTCTTGTCAGATTCCTTTAATGGCCGGTCTGTATAAGACGACTCAATTATCAGTGAACCATGAAGGTAAAAAAAAAAAAAAAACACATAATACCCTCAGTGGGCGTCGTAGGCTTCAAAGACAAGTGAGGGAATATGCTACGAAGAACAGTGAATCATTTTTAGCAGGAATTCTAAACGTGAAAATAATTACAGAGTCTGCTTCGGCGCTTTTGAAAGCTTTTCCTCAACATTGTCTAACATCCACTTCACAGAGGAGATCTGAAGGAACAGGTACTCAACATATCAACGCAGTTGGAAAGAATGGAAAAAAGGCATCTGGGGTCATTACGGGGGACACAGAGGGTGATGCATGAGTGAGTCTTCAGTTACACTTCACCAAATTAAAAAGGTGCGTTTATTAGACCTTGTCAGTTCTGTCGGGAACAAAGAGGGAGATGGCAGAAGCAAGCAGGTACGCACACCAAAAATAATCTCTTTAATTGCAGAGACACCGACACTACAATGAGAAAATTGAGAAAGATTATGGCATTTGGTCAGCTGAGAATTGGAGTGGGAAATTCAGCCCCAACAAGTAGGAGAGCCATGTTTTCTTGAATATGGCGTATAATTAAATGTCATTTAAAAAAAGAAAAATAATAATAATTTAACCTTCTGCAAAGAATAAAAAGTGACAAGGTATCATTTTCATTGAATGTGTAGCAACTTCAGTGAGGCCTTTGCATTAAAACATGTGTCACCAGTCTTCAGAGGTAGTCTATAACAGAAAATACTCATGTGTCTCTCTACAATAATAGAACAACAATTCAAAGCAGTGCATCAATACACAATTCACATGACGGATGAAGAAAGGTTTCATAAAGAGTAGGGTAAGAGTAAAAGGAACAGGGCAGAATTAATAATGGCAAGTCTGGCAATAAATAAATAGTAGTATAAATAGATAGTAGATACATTTCACCCAGTAGTCCATCTAAAATGTTTTTAGCTAATTCTTTTTTAATACGTTTTCAATTATAGATTAAATTTGAATTTGGTCTTGGTTGTTTTTCAAGTTACATTTATGTCAAAATTTTATGGGAACGATATGAAAAATGTAATTTATTAACGTACTTAAGTCTTGAACACTGTATTGGTTAAGAAAAAACATTTTAATGAAAACCGTTATCGGAGCATATTTAAATTGACCAGTTTTGTCAAACCAGAATACAATAAAAGTATTATAGTGATAGTATTATAGCACAAAAGCTTTATAAATAAAAAACATGTAAAAATGTATTGAACTGAATGCGCTTCCCCTCAGTTTTTTTTTGGTAAAAAAAAAAGGGTCATGTTTACAGCTTCATTGATAACTAAAGAATGTGTTCAAGATGAAATGACAAGTAAAGACATTTTCAGAGATTTCTTTTTCTCAATAAAAAAAGAAATCTCTGAAAACGTCTCTACTTGCCATTTCTTTACATATTTTATAATTTCATCTCCCAAACTCCTCCACCTTGTTCCTATGTAAGACCTTTCACAACACTACGACCACTGATAATAAATATGATGAATACTAACCCTAAACAGTAATTATAACTTTCCATCATTGTATCCAGAACCACCACAGTAACAGCATCCTTGGCGTTTCCGCAGACACCAACTGTGACAGGTGATTAAAGGTCTAGCTGTTCTGCGAGATAGCTGGCAAGAGGTTCAGATAAGGTGACTACTTTCACCCAATGTGTAATGCTAAAGCCAAAGTGACATAAAAAGCAGACAAGTCCAATGAATCATCAGATCCAATGGATCGTCAATAATCCCCTGCTATCTCAAACATCAAAATGAAACTCCACAAGAGTCATTTTGAAGTTGCACTCCCTTTCGCTGATGCTGCGGGTCACTTACTGACCCCTGTTACATAAGTTTGAATAGTTTTTTTTTTTTTTTTTATATATAACAGGGAGTCAGTTAGTTTAGATTTTGGTGATGACTGATATGATAAGGCACACGTTTTGTTAACCGTCCTCTCAGTTTGAATTATGAGTCAGATTTCCTGGTCTCACACTGCTTCCTGGGGTGGTCCGCAGTGGCACTTCACTTAGATATTATTCTGCTTTATGAGTCCGGAAGATCTGCATTTAAATCAGAAATTGGTACAAGCTCCCACGACTCAAAGCACAGAGAATCAGACTGATCAGAGTGGTCATTTCAACAGAGGCGAAAACCAGTGTCAAGAAAAATCTTTTTCTAGCGGTTTCTTGCCAGCATTTCATGGCAATCTAATAGCCAATTAACAGGACTGAAGCCAAATGTTGTAAAGAAAGAAGTGGAGGTTAAATGTCTTATCTGCAAAGAAGTTAATAATCACATCCTAAGAGAGTGATGAGGCCGTAACATGGAGTTATGATGGGAAGTGGCTCAGTGAAAGCAAGTTCACAAGCCAAGCCAATCTGTCTGAGGAGAAAAAGAACCTCGTCTCGAGTGAGAGATTTTAGAAAAAAAAAAAGGATCCGACCCTCATTACCCTGACATACTGTACACCACCATGTTTACTACGGTAAATCAGAAAATAATAGCATTGCGAAGGATCGCTGTTTCAATGCCAAACTAGGGCTGTGCAATTAATCAAATTTCAATTTTCCTAATTTTGCTCTCAAAGATTGATTACATTACATTTTATTTTGTTGACGCTCGATGCATTTAAAATGTAGGCTACACAATTTCACCAAAGATAATCATGATTATGATTTTTGCCATCATGGAGCAGCTATGTGCCACACCCTTTTAAATGCAGTAGATGTCTATAAAAAGATGACAAAGATAAAATGCTCTGTACTTACCAGACACCAGATTTTTATTTTTATTTTTTTATATATAAACCTTGAAGTAAGCGATATTTGAGTTACCAGTTGGCAATAAAAGGATGTGGATGTGTGACTTAGGTGTCTGTCAACAAATAGAGGTGTTAATGTTGATATCATTTGGTTCGTTTTGAGGGTCGGGGAAACTATAGGAGTTTCCCGAGGGGGACGATAAAATGGAAGCAAATGTGGTAGAAACCTCAGAAAAATTTAAATATGTTGGCATAGTAAATAATTCCCACTACTTGAAAAGAACGCCACTGATCAGCGTCTTTTAGCATAATTCCAATAGCTGGGAGGATTTGGAAAAGGAAGATTTTCAACCAGAGAAGGCAGTAAAAAGTTACATTTATTTAGTAAACATACTCTGTACTCGACCCAGTGGACTTGAAATGTTGACTACAAAGGACTTGCTCTCAGTCTTGATTTGATAGTGCTATAATCACATCAGATGAAATGTAAAATCGTATTTAAACGGTATCCCCTGAACTTGAGGGGGACAAGGAAGTAAATGGATGTAAAAATAAAACGTGTATTAAAAAAGGCATATCTTAACATATTTAGTTGCAAATCCTTCTGCAATCAATGTCTGCAAAGTACAACCCGCAGACGAGAGCAGACCTCATCTACACTTCTTCCTTGTTTCACGGGCTGTTTTCTTTTTTTTTGCCTTCATTCTGCTCACCAGCAGCCAGTGAAATGCATGCTCATTTGGACTGAGGTCAAATGACTTGGCCAGTCAACAGCACTCTACTGCTTGCCCATAAAAATAAAAATAAATAAAAGAGATCGTCGGCCTGTTCTTTTAGAACCATTGTTCCACTCCACTGTCCTTACATTGATGGGTTATTTGCACAAAGGGCGAGCCAGTCCTACACTGTTCATCCAAGATGGACATCCTCGAAACAGCTTTAAAGCTGAAAGTAACTGTTCATTTTTGAACCCGATGTGCTGGAGAACGCAGCCAAAACACTGACAAACATATAGCCGTTCTTGTACTGTCCCGACTGCACGGCACATTTTTCATCCAATTTTTTTTTATCAGTTCTGATTTCAGCTTACGTAACGGTTTCTTTGAGGCGTTATCTTAATCTAGACATGTTTCATGATGCAATTAACAGTGTGACCTCATACCCCTCACTCCACCCGGCCATTCAAGATCCGGCCTTCCCTTCCAGCCCATGTCTGCAGGAGAGGGTGGAGGAAAAGACAAACAATCCATCCGCATATACAATGCGTCTCGGTGAATGCTTTAAAAAGACAAAGGGACCATAATAGTTAGCCACCGACTTCAAATCCTTAAATACACTGTGCGTTTCCAAGTTGATTATTCATGAATACCCTCTATAAAAATCAGAAATGTCAAGCAAGCTTTTATATCTTTAACACAGTAATGCATCAAGAATTGGAAAGGCATCAACTATTGAGGAGTTGATTAAGCGCTTATGTGAGACCTCGGGGAAAACAGTACATTCCAAAGTAAAAGTAGCACCAGATTCATAACGAATGTTTTTTCTTTGATTCGTTTTTTACAGCACTATGCTTTACATTTCTTATATATACTTAATTATTTATTATATATTTTTTTAAATAAAGTCTAAATATGCTCACTGTTCCTGCGTATGTAGGTGTAGCAAACCATACAACCATTGATTTCAGGTGGTCTTGCTGCGTTCTGAGAAGTAGGCATCTGATAAGGATGGCGCCACGGCCGTCTCAGAGCATGAGCTCAATCTTTAATCAGGGGTCATTGTGTTCCGCACAGCAGCCCCAAACACATAAAAGCAGGTAGAGGAAGTGGTAAATCATACAGGCACTGGGGTCTAATTGGCCACCAGAATGAGCTCCAGCCAAAATATTGTTTTCCCTTGGCGCTATCTGCTTCCATCTCGTGGACCTTCATAGAAACTGTGGCTTCCTGTTCTTGGGTGTTGGCCGCTGCATAAGTACAACATCCCCTAGTCTGTAAAAATAATCTCCAGGACCTTGTGTAAAGAAAAAGAGGGACAGAAATACATTCTGTCCCCATGAGGAAGAGCTTCCTATACAACTCAAAAACGTTAACAGTTTCCCCTTCAATATGGCAAGGAGCCAACATGCATACGAATGTTTCAAAACCTTCATTACTGTGTGGATCTCTGAATGGTCACCAGACAATAAATTAGACCAAAATAATGTAACATTTATTCTCATTAACCCGCATTACCTACGCTGTTATTGTACTAAACTACTGCTACAGAGTGAAAGCACATGACGCAACACCATGACAAAATCATAAGCGATTTAACATTTGTATTTGATGTCCAAACCTGACCTGACCCTTCAGCATGCATGTGAAAACATACCCGCACCACACCAAGAATAAGAACCCTCAGGCCCCGTCAGACTCATTCGGAGTTGCACACCTCTATTTCTGAATACAATAGGTGTTACACGACTAACAATATGTTGTGTTCATGCTGGAGGAAGGACGAGATGGGTGCAGTTTGTGCGGCATCGCTCTACGTGTCCCTGTTTGTGTGTTCTGCCTCGCAGCACAGCTGCTGCTCTGCGACGGGCAAGGCAGGTGATTGGAGAAGAGGCAGCAGGTGGACAGCTCGCTCTGTCAGATCAAACAGCTGTAGACTGCAGTATCTTTTTTTTTTTTTTTTTTTTTTAAACAAAATGCCCACAACAAAATGTTGCTTCAGTCCAATATCAACTTTTCGAAGCAGAGAGAAACGGGTGTGATTGGTGTCCACTGCGCGAGTCTCAACGCTCAATGTGTGACAGCTAATATGTTTACTTTTGTTAACTACCCTTTTAGTATCATATGGTTTGTGAAGCTAAAACACTGCTCTAGCATCTGAATTGTGAGGTCCGGGCAACATATCGATATTATAGTCGATATTGTGAGAGAAGAGTAGATATCGTTTTAGATTTTGTACATTGTAATATGGCAAAGGCGTTTTCTTTCCTGGTTTTAAAGGCACCGTCAGAGTAAAGTAATGTAATGTTCTGAACTCACCAGACTGTTCTGGTTGTTCTATTATTTGCTTTTACCCACTTAGTCATTATATCCACATGACTGATGACGAGTCAACAAAAACCTCATTGTGCAAATATTCTGTGAAAGTTTTCAAACACACAATATCGACAACAAGGTAGTTGGTCAAAAATATTGTGACATTATTATACGATAGAGGTTTTTCTCCATATCGCCCGGCCCGACTTCTTTGCAGTATATAACTCACTCTATAAAAATACCATCAGGTAATAGTTAAGGAAGCAAAAAGCCACGCTCTCGCTGAACCTTCACATTCTGCTCGCCTTGCTTTTCATGACCCTGGAGATAAAAATAATAGTGATACGAAGGGAGTGAGTATCCCCAACATTTAATTAAAGACTAAATAAAAGCAACCTTTATAAAAAAAACTACAGCTGTGGCATTTTCCTCTCCTAGCTGTTGATTTTATATGTTCTCTATGATACAAAAATAAATAAATGGTCTTACACCACTTTTACCTTCAGTCCAGCTCTGATGCCAACCAGTGGCTCTGACCAGCTCCTTGTTTTACCAAACCTTGACATGTTAAGGAGTCACAGTGAACAGACAGCTCATACATCTCACTCCTGATTATGTAGATTTTCCTAAAAATATATATATATTATTTTTTTTTTAAACCCAGAAAGACCAAGGTCTGTTATTTCATTTAGTTTCATGACAAAGAGCATGTGTAGGCTACAGCCTGTTTGTGGATACACACACGTTTAGTGTCTTCAAGTATATGTTCTCCAGTAACTAGTGATCCGTTTTTTGGTCATTTGTTGAAGAGTAACAGAATGCAATTTTGAGTGATGACAACATTTAATTTATGAATCAAATGATTCACTTGTGTTTATTTATTTATTTATTTATTTTGAAGCCGACCTGCTGCATCAGGGCCCTTAATTATGGATTAAATCGAATCAAATTGTGTAGCACTCTCAATTCAAACGCTGGACGTCTGTTTTAAAAAAAGTTGTAGAGTTTTAGGTAAACAGATCGGTTCATTATTTTTGTGCATTCACCGTGTCAAAAGATGACCTCCACACAAACAAGCTCAACATCTCCGACAGTATACAAAGCCTATAACAAAGATTAGTTTATGTAATCAAATGACCAAACTGTAGTAGTGAAAGAAAAAAAAAAGAAACTGACCAGTAATTGTATTTGGGCCACAAAAAAAAAAAAGCGGCCTAAATGATGCAGGCTTTCTGGGGAACTAGACTGGAAGGAGCGATTATATTTTTTAGCTCTTGGGTACATTTAAACATCTATTTATAAAATTGAAGTGTGCATGATGGAATTGTTATGGTGCTGCAATGTAATGGTATCTGATACCGTGAGTATATGCAGTAGATGTTTGCAACTCAAAATAGTCTCATTGATTTAGCTGTTGTTGAAATGTTAAAATCATTCAAATCTTAGGATGTTTAGGTCGGTACGAACCTTTATTCCATTATTTTAATCTTGAAATTGTGCCATCGGGCTCGGCTTTCCCAACTGTATGAACAGTTGTTGGAACATTTCTTTATTCTTTTTATTACGACAATTGTCAAAACGGTAAAAACAATAAAAGCGAGATCTGTCATAATAACTTCGAGCAGAATAAACTTGGCCATTCTGAAGAAATGTATTTCTGTTTGAAAAGGACAACAAAAGGTAAGTAATAATTCATGACAATCTGTGTGGTTATCAAAAAAAAAGTTTCAAATAAAAAAACGTGAAGTACCCATGTTCTTCGTTCATGATTTCTACCTTCCCTGTAACAGTTGTTTCAGTGACACGGTTTCTTAAGCAAACTTAACTTTGTCCAACAAATCATCTCGTCAAGATTATTTTATTTAGATCCAGCTTCAGTGAGTTTGGTCCCTGAAATTCAAAAGGACTATATTTGATATAGAAGATGTTGTCGTATAATACACTTCCCTCTAATTTACTTCATTTAGCATAGCGTTACAAACCCTATGTGTGTCTGGCTAATGACGAAGTTTGGGGAGAGAAGGTTTTGCATAATTTAAGTAAATAACGCAAGTAAATAAACACTTTTTTTCTGTTGAACTTCATAGTTGCTTTTCCGCACATATATAACAGTCGTTTTTTTCCACACAGTTCAAAAAGAGTAAATGCGTTCTTTTGGGACTTTGCCTTCATTGTATATCAGTGCATATTGACACCTATCCAACACTGCATCAGTGCAAGAAAACCTCTTGCTAATTGTAAACAGGAGGGAGAGGTGAGCACTCTGCCGAGCAGAACACAGATCTCTCCTCTGTAGAGCCGCAAAGTGAAACACTGATTAGTGACGCTACATTACTCCGCTTTGTCCAAGGGCAACTGTTTCATATCAGCTAACTGTCGGAAGCACAGACGCTAACCTCGGCACTCATAAATGTCCTGCAGCGGGTCGTGTGATGGACGTTTTAATATAAGAAATAGCAATTGTGTTCAAATCACAGTCAATATTATATTACGGAATAATTAGTGAGTATTTCAGCAGTTATTAAAATGGAGATGACGCACTGAGGCTTAAGTAGATATTATAAAGTAATGTTTGAGGACATCTGCACAATGAGTATTTATTTATTTGGTCCTCAGAGGAAACAGCAAATCTGTTTCTCTAAATTGAACCGATCGGGGCCCTGCAGACTGTGCGCGCACACACGCAGCAAAAAGTATAATATAATCCATCTTTAATTTGTCACCTCGCCCTCTCCATCTATTCCTATTGTTACACTTCTTTTCAGTGAGCACCTCATCTCCCTCTCAGGCATCACTTCTCTCTGAGCTCCCTTAGCCTCATATGGCATTTAAGACGCTACATCAATTTGTTTAATTATCTCTTCCTTGGCTGTGGGAACTTCAACTAAGCTATGAACTTCCACACCTGACTATTAGAGAAGACTTTCTCAACTCACTGGCGAGAGTCATTAAATCATTTTTAGCCCAATTGGGTACACGCGGAGACTGTAAACTCTAGATGAGGTTTTCTTGTGTAAATCGTATGTACACATAAAAAAAACATCGTCTTTTTTTTCATGGTCCAAAACTCCCCATTTTTGATTATTAGCTTGCTTTTTAAAACAGCGACGTCTTACCTCACCCTCTTCAACTATATTCAGCGCCAAATGAAAAGCCAGAGTGCAGCATATTGTCATATGTCATACAGCTCTGCAGGGCTGTACTCGGGCACAGTGGTGCTTTGAGCTAATTGCCAACATCAGCATGATAAAATGCTGATGTTAAGCAGGTATAATGTTTACCATATTCGCCATCCGAGTATAGGGTGTTAGCATACTAACATTTGCTAATTAGCACTAAACACAAAATACAGCTGAGGCTGATGGAAACGTGATTAGCTTTGTGTGCGGTCATAAATGGTGACGGCACTAGAGGAATAGTTAAGGGATAACTAAGGTGATTACAATTCATCCTGAGGGAAACACTAATGTGTATACCGAATTCCATGGCAAACCGTACCAACAGTTGTTGAGACGTCTCACTCAAAACCACAAATGTGAACCTGCTGCCAGCTTTAGTGGGAAATTGAGGGTCATTAAGACGTGTCATCTGTGAGATTGTCTGTATGAAAATGGTGTGCCAATGGAGTAGATGTGGAGCGATTTCACAGGATAAGTTAAAGCCTCTGACCTGCTGGTGGCACGAGGGGGAAAACTCAGGGGATCACCAAAGCCAGTAGGAGTCACCCTCTGGGCACCAGGGGCACATGTACGAAATTTCATGGCAATCCATCCATGAGATATTTCAGTCTGGACCACAGTGGTGGAACAGCAGGCAGTCAGGCAGGCAGTGCCACCCCCATAGCCAGGCAGCTAGCATGGCGAAAATGGCAAACACATCCCAAACATGACAGAACCAATCATGTCCTCATCCTTGCATTAAGCAGCTGGACACCAGATAGTGAGGGCAGAGGGAGCGGCGGTAGATGCCTGCCAGTGGGCCCTCGTCCTCCTGACTGAGGGACGAAGCGACGGCAGAAGGATGAGTCGACTGTGGGTCACTGCAGAGCGATAAACCAGGACAGGCATAAGGAGACAGGCAGGCTGCTGTCTCCCGGGGGACAGAGGTTGTGAGACACACAGAGGCCTCTCACTTACCTGCCTGTCACGGCGTCAGGATGGCCTCACGGCATGAGGTCACCACTAAGCAGACCATTAGCCACAGTCAGCAGGTAGAGGTGAAGGATCTCCACCCACACGGTGAACCTTCAAATGACATGTTATCTGGTATTTTATTTTTGCCTGCTCGTACATGTTATTTTGCAAGAGCTGCTATTTTAAGTTTTCGGACATACAATGGCAGTTTTACACTGCCAGTGTGAAAACCGGGTAAATGTCTCAATCCTTCCCAAATTGCTTATGATATAAAAAGCGCATCTCCTCTCATAGCAGCGCGACATGGTAACAGATATACCGTGCAATACATACAGTATGTCTTATGTCACAGGTCGTCTCTAATATTAGTTGCAGTTTTCATTATCAAATATAGATTGTGAATGACATTGGGAGGCGGAGGGGGGGGGGGGGTGGTTGCAATGCAAAATCCGATTGTCATCTTTCATCACAAAGTGGAGATCAGCTCTGCAAATCACATGTATACAAGCTGTCTGGGACTGATACCGAGCTCCATGCACGGCCCTGACATTGTAATTATCTTCCAAAGGCTTATGAGCTATTCTATTTCTCTATTAGTTGAAACAGAAATGCACAAATGTGCACAAACACAGGCTTACACACTAGGACAGAGGCTCACTGACAAAAGGATAGATATAGAAACAACAATTAAATGACAACAGTGAAATGTTACTGTAGCCGTTCCTAGAAGTACTTGCACTAGTAGTAGTAGTGTGTAATATCTTCACTCAGGGACTAGTTTAGATTGATATGCAAATCAGCAAGTCGCATCCACATAAGTCTGGAAGGCCAAGCAAAAAACCCATTGAATAGAGTGAAAAGTCCAACAAATGTTCTAAGTTGACTTTAAATTGCTTTCATAAATCAGCAGGGTCTTGGCTAGATGACACAGCAGAACGGTTTTGTATAGCCAAAGTTAGGATGATGGTGACTGTATAGGAAAGGTCACAAAGTGTCCACATTTAATAGGTGCCTTCCTCTTTGTTGCATGCACTCTCTGCAGAGATCACAGCTGAACACAGAAAAGTCCGTGTCAATGCAGCCTTTTGTGTGAGCTGCGGCGGCACCCCCTAAAACAGACACCCAGAGGCCATCTTAACGTCACCTTTTTTGGGGGGGAGGTAATCATCAACTGTAGCCAAACGATCTTTCCGTTTCGCACCTGTGCACTTCAACCTGAACTAAACAGACGTGTATTTATTAAATTGGCAGCGTGGAGGAGCCTCTGTCTGCACAGCTAAACTCACTGCTTAGTCGCTGCGTGGTTTCACAGTCATCCTTTGCTTGTCATTTTACAGCTTGAGAGTGGGAGAGTGTGCATATGTGGGTACATGTGTCAGTCAGTAGACACAGAGAGGCAAGAAAATGGAAGAAATTAAAACCGAGTGCACCAGAGAGAGATACTGTGCAGGTCTTTTTTAGCCGTCGGTACCCCAAAACCACTAATTAGGCCACAAATCACAAGATAGCACATGACCACATCCTCCAGATGAGTGTTGAGCTAAGCACAGCAAGCCGCCATTTTAAATCCAGCCTTAATCCACTCTCGCGTTTCACCCTCCTCACTACCTCCATAGCATCCACATGCAAACCCCTGCTCAGAATTGAAATGCAGCTAGCATTAGTAAAGATAGCTGAGGAGGGAAATTAAAGGATAGCAGGGAGGAGGGAGCTCACGTAGAGGAAAAGAAAATTGACTCCAGACGAGCTGGGGAAGATCGGTTCAATTAAATTCATAATTAAAGCTCCTGTGGGCAGGTCTCTGCCAGGTATGGACATGAAAATACTAAAGTTAAAAAGTACAAATTCATATTCTCAATACTGATGTCCACTGTTTGCATCTATACTAAACATTAAACACATGGTAGAAAATCAAAGTCCAGCTTACTACAAGTGCCACCTAAATGAACTGTAAATATGGGCTTGTTGTTACCACAGCTAATGGCGGAAATAGCAGAGGCAGTGGTTTGCACATGGAAAACTGACAAAGTGGTCCTTTGCCCTCTGGCTTCACAGTTTCCCTCTGCTGCTCGGGGCTAAAAATGTAATTAAAAAAAGGAAGTAACGAGGACATGGCTCCATTTATACATTTCAGAAAACTGGACACTTTAGCACACTCAAAATGTTTTCCAACATGAGGATTATTTTTTGCTCAATTAAATCAAAAGGTCCATTTATAAATCCGGCCTACTTTTGCTGAATGAAGTGTCATTTTCAGCTCTCGGCTTTATAAAAAAAAAAAAAATAAAAAAAAAAAAGAAGAAATAAACTGAAAAATCGGTGAGGGTGTTCTGGCTATTATACATTCTAAAATGTGTGATAGCCTGAACTTCTTCTGCAATACGCAAAGCTTCTACCCCAATAATTTCTTGATGCATCTACATTATTTATTACCCCTTGCAGGTATATGAGCTCCCACTTAAATGAGTCATGAGACTCTGCAAGACAAAGAATGACAGAAAGAATGAACAGATCTTCCTCCTGCCTGCTACTGTGACAATATGAAAGCTGGGTCACCCTAAATTAACATAAATGTCTTTGAGTTTGCCGAAAAAGAATGGCTAAGAATGGTTCAGATTTTATGGTGGTGATGTACGGGCCATATTCAGAGTTTTTAACGCTCTTCATACTTTAAGCAACCCAACAGTGAGCAATAACCAATTTAGTGGCCCAAAATCCATATATTTTGATTACATAAAACTGTCTTTTCTTCTGCCCCAAACCATGTCGTCCACCCCGCAGGCACCATTAGCCCACAGAACAACACAGGCTTGAACCACTCTGAGCTATTGCCCTCTCTCGGCTCGGCTCACCCCCTCAGCAGCCATTACTCTTCTATGTTGCAGTTGTTCTGCAAGCTAAGCTGGGACGACAACGGCTTCATGTTTACACAGCAAGTGTCCTTATAATTTAGAATCCGGACAGGAATCGATAGTTAGCGGTGTAATTCAGTAAACTAGAGATGGTGGCACAGGATAAACGATCTAACAAGCCTGGAAACGTCAGTGATCGAGAAGTGATGCCGTACGAAATCCCATCAATTGCTTCCATACAGTTACCACTCTGGTCTAAGTGCAATTTTTATGCAAACACACCTCTTAGCGTTTGGACATATGATTGTCAAAACATGTCAAACAAAACATTGCACATCTCCCAACATTGTGCCACTATAACCCTATCACGACATTGCCCCCCTGTAGTTAACTTCTCACCCCTGTGGCGGGTATGTACTCATTACGAAGTAAGTCATCATGATTATGAGTTTAAAAATTTGCTGAGCTGCTAGCTAGCTCATTTCAGCTCATCAGCATAACCATATTAGAGAGGAAACCTGTGGGCTGGCAATCTCACACTTCCTCAATATTGCAATCCCAGCAGGCCAAGCTTGTCCACATCCATTATGTCGGACCCGAGCCACCGACTAGGCCTAATATGCTGCCACAAGGCACAACAACGCCATGTGACACCTGAAATTAAATTAATTAGGTTCACACAACAAACCTGTCGGTCCAATACGTCAATAGGTCCTTAACTGGGAAACCAGAAGATGCGGCTGTGTTCATCGTAGTTGCTGTGCATTGAGCTTTAGCATTAGGGATCTTGGTGGCACAGGCTGCAAGACACCGTTCTCTTGACATGACAATGTGACAATGAAAGAAAAAAAAAAAAACAATCAACACGAACTAAACCTCGCTGATACAGTATTAGCTCAGGGCACGGAAAGCCCTAATTTGTTTCCATCCTTAATATATTTACCTCATCTAGAGAAAGGAAACAGGTTGGCAGAAGCAGTGGGAAGTAAGATGATTTGGAGCTCAATTCTGCTAAATTGGTTGCTGCCAGCGTGATACATCACGGAGAATTAAGATGCCTCTCCCCCAGCACAGAACTTCGGCAGCCGTATTGGCACATCTGTCAAGGGCCCACCCCTGACAGAGACAAATGGACCAATTCTGGCACACGAATGCTGATCCAAACTGCTAGCAATAACCAAGATGAATAATGAGTGAGCTTGGGCAAAATTCATTTTTAATAATTAGTGTTCCTGCACCTCTCATTTTCTCAGGAAATGAGTGCAGGTACAACTACAGGTTGGTATAACACATCAGCAAGACTGGAGGAATATAGACGATGTTGTGTTAAGCTTCCATCATCACAGAGAATGGCTGTGACTATAAATGCAGGGCGTAAGATAGATGAATCTCTCTCTGTTCTCCCAGGAGGAGGATATTAATCAAGTCCAGAAGTGGCTACGGGAGGCAGTGGAGAAATGTTGCAGGATGAGCACACAACAACGTTCAAAAGTTCCAACGCACACTACTGTAAATAAATGTCCTACTCTTGAAATAAATAAAAACATTTATTTATTTTATTTTTTTTAAAAAAAAGGGAAAAAAGGGGAGACAATTGCAACCCAAACTTGTAGCACACGTCAATGTAGTTAGGGTAAGTCAAATTAATTCGATTTATATAGCCCTATATCACAGATTTGCCTCAAGGGGCTTACAGTAGCCAGGAGGTGCCAATTGAACGTGATAAAGTTGCTGCTTTTGTGAACACCTGACATGTGTCAACTCGCAACACGGTTTGTAATGTTGTCGCCAGAAATAAAACAATACAATGGGAAAAAAAACAAAACAATAGTGGAAAGTGTTTTAACTCTCGTCGTACCCTGTCAGAGTGTGTTGCCCTCAAATCCTGAGACGAGTTGCACTCGCTGGTCCACTTAGTACATTAAAGCATTTAGTCGAATACTAATCACAATACTTTGAGTTTCCTATAGTGCTTAGTAGAAAATCCTGAACACAATATACCATCTCGTAGATGCTAAAAACATTCATTGGTTTGACTGATGATGTCGTTGGGAATGACGCATCGGAGCAGCAATGTGCCGTGCTTTTGTTATCGAACAGAACAGGAAAACTTATCGCTTTAAAGGGCTTAACTACCGTTAAGCAGCAGGAGGTTGGGAGGTAGAGCGTCGGCCCTATCAACCAGCAGGCCGGGTGCATCAGTTAGTGAAGCAAGAATCAATGCAAGGTTTGAAAAGACTGACAATTAATGTAAATGGATTGTGGCAGGTATGCTCTCACTCCATCACTATGCACATGTTCACATAAGGACCTACTAATGTATATTTTCGACTGGGTGATGCAGAAATATTGCCAAAAACACCCCCCTTCTGAGATTGATATAACTCGCAGCCACTTTGGAAAATAGCAGGGCTTATTGTCTAGTTGATGGTAATGTCATTGGACTGCATGATAATTGGAAATTAAATTCAAATGTGATTTTCAGCTGCCATTCTAAGTATTTCATTCTGGCCAAAATCTGATTTAAACTATTTCTTTGCAGTGTTCTTTTGGATTACTAAAATTGTGTATCATGATTCATGACCCTAAACAACTCCCACAATAGCTTTAATATTCATTATTTGATTGTCTCAGAACCATCAAGCACAAAACATCCGCATTTTCAATACATCTGATTTCATCAATGGGAGCATAGCAAGATCTCTGGATCTCTTGTAAAAAAAAAAAAAAAAAAATCACCTCTCTTTCTCATTAGAAAAACTCACAGGAAAACCTATGTTAAGGGTTGGTATTTTTATCTTCATCCCAGATGAGCATGCCTCCGTATCCCTGCATAATATGCCCCTTACTCTACCCTCCATGCATACCGCCTGCACAGCCTCATAGTCAGGGAGCTTTGCTTTAAAGTCAAGTGCTTCTCATACATGTAGGTCTACCGGGAGCAATCCTCCTCACGATTCATTATACCTCCAGGAGGCTGAGCTCCTTCTGTCGGGCTCCATGACAACATGGCATTGCTCTTTTCCCTCCAGTCTTTGTAGAGGGGTGTCAAGTCGCAAGAGACAAAGTGCACAGTCTTCACAAGCAGCCAGCCAATTTAAGGTCCTATGAATCATAGGGTTCAACATGTTAAAACAACATACCTATCTGTGGGGCATAGTGACATTTTCAATTGGACCCAAAAATGCGGCTCTGTTTAAATAACCGTGTCTCTATCACGCTTCATGTTAATGAGATCAATTGTCCAACTGCAGGGTAATGCCATGATTGGCATGTCTACCTCAAAAGCTTATCAGTGTAATTAAACCACGTTGTTTTAGCACAACAACAAAAAAAATACAATAATGTGATAGATCTGAAGGAGTGAAACTACAGAAAGTGGGTGCAGCAGTATAACAGACAGCCCTGGCAATCAAGAACAGTGAGTTACCTAATCTTGTTTTGTATCCTCTAAAGTACTAATTAAGTTGGATCAACATAGCAATTGATTGAAAATGACACTTCATTCACTTCATTATGTGAGACATGAGTGGAAAGATTGGTAATGATCACGGCAAACCTCGGTGAAGTGGAATAAAAACAGACTGAGGGGAAATATAATCCACACGTATCAGACAATCGCAGGCGCTTTTAGTGGCGACAACAGCTCGTCAGGATGGCTTCCATCCAAACCTCCATGACTGCTGCGGTAGGAGCTCTATCAATGCAAAGCAGAGCTCGGAGTTTCAAAAGTGAAGAAAATCAGCGGAGGTGCAAAGCTTTAATAGCTAGATTATTCATTTGTGAATGTAGACTACCATATCATGTCTATGATTTGGGCTACAGCAGTGTGCTCTTTACTGCATTTTTAATTCCCCCCCAATTACGCACAGTTAGCGGTTTTTCTAACCAAAATCATTCATTCTCAGTGAGCACAGCGAGAGCATAAATCTTTCATAAGGACTAATTGCTTCATATCTGTCTGTAATGACATGCGAGGTAATTCGGGGACTTGACAAAATCTCATAACGCCGTGAAAACAAAAAAAAAAAAAAAAAATCAGAGTGCAGATTATCTTCAGGGTGTTAATCTATATTTTTCGACATATAATACCATTATTTCGTTGCTTTCTTTTTCCTCCTTTTTCCCTTTTTCAATCAACGCACTGTTAGAGGGGATCAAGCATAATGCTTCTGCAAATGCACATTAAGGTACTCCAACTGTTGTGCTGTAATTAAACTAGAACAATAAATCAACAACAGCGCAATCAAAAGCAACCTACTGCCTGTATTGGCCCAAAATATAAAACAAACCGATAAAGGAAGCCGGAGGAACTAACAGAGAAGATGTGAAAACCTGCAGAGATATAAAAAGAGGGGAAATGATGCATAGCTCTGTTCCTGTGGGAGTCTTACGGTGAGTATGATATCATCCCTCTTATGAAAAATGTACACACACACACACACACACACACACACACACACACACACACACACACACACACACACACACACACACACACACACACACACACACACACACACACACACACACACACACACACACACACACACACACACACACACACACACACACACACACACACACACACACACACACACACACACACACACAACATGCTTTAAATAACTTTTAATCAAATTTGAGGGTGTACGTTTCGAGGCTACTATCAATGAGGTTCATAACTAAAGCACACAGGATGGTGACATGTCATGGAATGATGAGCTCCAATTGCACTTCGGCCTCATTCCTCATTGCACTGGACTAATGTGTAAAAAAAAAAAAAAAAATTTTTTTAAAAAGCACTTCGCGATCTTTGTCATCGTGAAAACTATGAAATATACATTTTATACTGATGACTATAATAGCATTACGTAATTGAAAAGCTCAAACCGTTATACCAAATATTGTAAGCATTATAGAAACTTGGCAATCGATGTTATTCGGTGTACATTTCAAGATTACAAGACTAAGGAGTCAAGAAACTTTTCTAAATTATCAGGCCTACTCAAGCGCGCTTGCCACTGCTCCAGTTTCTGAGACTCGTATTGTTCTACATTCTTCAAACAGCTCTCTCCATTAGAAGTTTCTAGACTGTAGGATACACAGTGAAGGGCGTGGAAAGTTTGAGTGAAACAATGGAACGATATGCTCTCCTATGTTATGTACTCTATACTATACGTCTCTCCCTCACAGAGCTTTAGTCTGTCTTGCACCAGTGCCCTTTAGCTTCAGTCTAACCCTACTATGTGCATTTCTTTTACACTCACTTGCACGGAGCAAATGCTGTTAATAACCATTTAGCTGCTAAGGCACGCTTGTCTGCCCCCCATTCACAGTCTTAGCCACTAATTACCTTTCCAAAGCAATGGACATTTCTGTGTTCCCTCAATGCTTCCCTTTTTCTCAGTACAATCAGCCAGCTGCCTTTGCTGGTAGGAATTAGTGCTCTGCACAGGCCTGAAATGAATGTCCAAAATTAACCCGTGTCAGCCAGTTCCCTAACCCGATGTTTGTTCAGTGTTTGTCCACCCTCCGTTTATATAAAAAAAAAAAAAAAAAAAAAAACATTAAGAGATGTTATGTTCTCCAAATTACCCACCTGCCTCTCCCTTCATACAACTCTGCGCACAAACAAAAAGCTGAATATTTCCCCAATGGTTACAAAATGTTAGTAGGTATTAAAAGCAGCCTGCAGCTCCAGCTGTTTACATACAGTAATTATACGAAACATTCGGTCAAATAAAATACACGCCGCCGCAAGAAAGTACAAATCAAGCCTGATGTCTCAAAAATAAAGCAGACCCCGCCATGACTAAGATCAGGTCCTGCTGGAGTCTGATCTTAGGTTTGGTCCCTCTAGTAAGAATGCAACGAATATGGTAATTCACAAGCAATCACTGACTTAAACCAAAGATCTGCACATAACGACAGTTGCAATGCCAAGAGAACAATGAAGATGGATAGTAGTATAATACAGCTATGGTTTCACACAGTGTTTAATAGCAGGGTTGGAACGCCAACATCATGAGCAAAAAACAAAAATTAACATACTTTTATGAAAAAGCAAAAATGTAAACATTCTTTGCACTCGTTTCGTATTTACATTTCCTTGCTTAAAACCATGGGAACAGCAGTTCCAAAGACTTTCAGAATATTCAATAGTATAGTAACTTTCAGAGCTGTGATTCATTCCTAGAGCAGAGGGACCAAGTTAGTTATTTGCTGGGGGGTGTTTTTGGACCCTGGAACCTGTAAATACAATTTTACTGACTGCTCCTCCCTTTCCTGAGCTCTAACAGTGAGGTGCCCTCGATCAAAGCACATAACCCCCATTTCCCACCGGAGCTGCTCAATAGCCAACTAAAGGGCTGTGTTTGCACTGTGTGAATATGTTGAGTTGAATGTGAAGCAGCGCTCTTAAAGAACACTGATGTGTGTTTATCGGAAAAAAAGGCATCTCCTGGTCCGCATACACCTGCCTTAAAGTGTCCAAAAGCATTATACTAATAAACATAAGGGAATATATAACGCAGAGGAGCTTTTTTTTTTTTTTTTACCTCATTGATTTCCTTTTTTTCTATCTTTAGACATCTAAATACTCATTATGTGAGTGAGTGGATACAAATCAAGTTTGCTGAAAAATACTGCATGTTGGTAGTTAAACATGATAATTTTGGCAATAAAAGCATGCATATTATCTATAATAGAGGCAGGCGTGAAACAACTAGCTTGGCTTTAACAGCTTGGACTACTGTATTTCTGACGCAATATGTTTTAATATAAATGGAGATCTGCAGGAGACCGCTGCCAACTGCACAAGTAAATGTGACATAGCGGTCATAATCGTCCTTTATGCGTCGTGTTTGACTTTCATATTTGGAACCATCACTTGTTGAAGAAGAGTATGGTTCACGACAAATTGCGAGGTTTTCTATTAAATTATATGCACGTATAATTAATCGTCATGCATTTCAAAATAAACACAAATTGTATGCCTGTATTGTATCCAAACCCGATAATAAATAAACAAACACATTTAAAAATCGACTCATCATGGGTCGTTAATAACAGTTGGCTACAACATAATCTGAACATCAACTCACTTTGCCGTATGTCAGTGCTTTCTTTTCTCCAGTGCATTAGTTTCATTAGAGTTACTAAGTGCAATGAAAACATACAGTGCAGGTATACCATTATATAAATGCTAATTAAGCCCTTCTGGCTACAGCAAAGGAGGAGGAAACAGAGGTTTCTGGCGAAAATGGTAGACAAAAATAGGAAAATTATGGGCAAGATCCAGCCGAGGTGAAAAGGTCAAAGAAATGCATTTCCCCTCCTACTGAGGGCTCTGGTCGGCACACAAATGAGAGCTCACCTGAATAGGACCAGTAGGGGTCACCGGCTGCCCTCCTCTCCCTCATTACGCCTGTGCTCCCACGGTGCTCGTCTCCGGCATGGTGAGGTTGGCCACCCGATTCAACTGTGGGAGGCAGAAAGAGGTGAGAAAATCCACAGGGGAAGAGAAGTTTCAATTACAGACGGAACAAATACTTTGCCAACTTATCCGACAATCTATTAAAAATGTATGAGAAAATGTACATGGCGACATAGTGGGAGCTTTATAGAGAAGGTAATAGGCTTGAGGCCAGCCTCCCTAAAAAAATTGTGTTTGTATTTTGCAGGATACATTAGATTTACAATTTTTTGTGCCAGTGCAGAAAGTATGTCGTCAATGGCGGTGCGCAAAATGTGAGAATATGAAGGTTGGGGTGATGGATGGGTGTGTAATGTGTCTAACTTCCACACTGCCCACTGGCTTGCTCCCGTATCCCTTAGGGCTGGACTATAACTCAATATTATCTTTTGTCAACTTTCAGCAATATTGTGATGATGTCAAAATACCGTTATCAGTTTACAAAATTCTGCACTTTACCATACTGTGCAGATTTTGCAGGAATGATTTATTTTTTTTTTTTTTATAGGCACTGATATGAAAAAATGGCATTGGAAATGTAAAGATGTCGTTATATGGAACAAAACCCAGGGTTTTTCAGTCATCCAACATCAAGATCAATGGGTGGTGAATTCAACGATTACATAAAACTAATTAAAAAAACTATTTACAGTATGCTCTAAATTGTAGATTCAGTCAAGTACCTCTATACTTCAGTTTAATGGAAACATTCAGTCAAAAGTGGCCCAAATCTCCTGCCAAATTGCAGCTACTCTCAGGAGGGACTGTAACAGCCAGCACTGACTGTGCGACTGAAACATACTTTAACCAAGATCACTCTCACCAAGTATCTTGGCCTGGCTCTTATGACAAATTTCAGTTTCCTGAACTTCATAGTCTCCCAAACAGAACCAGTGAAAATTTAGCAGGAGCAACAGCGGGGACAATGCGCACCAACAAAAAAAAAAAAAAAAAAAAAAAAAAAAAAAGAGAGAAAACAAATCCCTTGCTTTCAGCCAAGGTGCCATCATTTGACACAATGCCTTAATGGTTGGTAATGATCATCACCATCGGGGATCTGCAGAAAACAAGAGGAGCTTCTCCTTCAGTCACTACGATGCTTCTTGCTCTCTTACAGCTAAAATCAATACAATCCTTTTACAACAGCAGCTGGCCTAAGAAAAAAAAAAAAGAAATAGACCGGGCGGTCAATATGTTCGCAATATAAGCAGGGATACAATAATGCCACAATACCTTCCTTGCTAAGCTCCTATGTGGAAACCTCATTCAGTAAAATGCAGACAGCCTGTGTAACCAGGAGTGCAGACAATCAGTAATATGGCTTCTGGGCACAAATGTCTCTTGAGCTTATTAGGGCAGATTGCCCAAAAGGAATCAAACATTTTCAACAGAATTACAGCAAACGCTAAAGGCACCAATTGTCCTTAAGCATACGCAGTCCCTAGTCCCAGACTTGCAATAATCCAACTCATTGGGGGAAACGTGCTCCACAATGGATGCAGCCTGTGCCAGTAGAGAAGAAAGTGAAGAAAATGTCTAGCTGAAGCCATTGTCAATCAGGTGCTCAAGCAAAACAGAGTTTTTTTTGTGTTTCGTTGTCAAAATCCACTGTGCCATTCAATACTCTGAGAGGTATTGACGAATATTAGTTGCCTGTTGCTAGAGGGATGCAAACAATTGGGTAGGCAGATTGTTTCTGTGTGGAAGGGAACGGCTAAAACAAAAGCAGAGATGTCAATCTGCCAGACTCAAAATGGAAGCAGAAATCACTGTTACTTGCTGAACTACAGTTTTTGTATCCATTTCGACAATCCATATTGTATTGACATTTACAACTGGTTGCAAGTTGCACTCAGTACTGTGCTCAGCGTTTAGAGCTTTACAAAAGAGCTTCACCGAAAAGAACGACAAGTTCAGCACCATAATACGAATATGTATAGGGCGGTAATGTCATGTCATTTTAACAACATGTTGTGAATGAAAATGGAAATGATTACATCTGTTTTTTGGTTAATACATTCAGAATTGTGGACCCTTCAAAACACTTATTGTTATTGTAAATGTTTTGGATCACAAAAGTCAGAAACAATTCTATGCAGACACCACTATTGATACTGATAATATTAATGAGCCTAATCTTCATCTGCAACTGTGCAGAAATACCAGGTTTAAACAGACTCAATAGACATGCAAAGAAAATAATTAAAAAAAATAGAAAAAGACTGCGCAGCATTCAAATGTTGATTTGCAATTTGAATGTCAACTTGGAAGCTACAAACTATTCGGTAAAGCAATAAACACTTGAAAACATAACATAATAGTATCTACGAAAACAGATACACAATATGCTCGTTTTAAGAATTTTCCCAACAAGGTGAACAGTTTAAAATCTCCATTTTAATTATACATGTGACAGGAGTCCCATTCTCCTATTTTGTAAACTGTAACCATGACAACTGTATGTCAAACTTCAGTCTCGCTAGGTTAAAGGTTACTTCAGAAACAGCAGCGAAACTCCCTGGACTCCCGAAGATAAACCACCTTCAGATAGTGTGATATAGTTCATAAGCATCTGCACACATCAAACACACGCACACACATCAAACACACATCAAACACACACACACACACGCACGCACACACACACACACAGCTACTTAAGACGAGCTCAGCTCTTACTAATAGTTGCATCATTACTGGGGATTAATTAAACTAAGCACTACATCAAGCCAAGTCCTTCCCTGCACTTATAGTTGGCGCATTGCTGTCTCTAAAAAAAATGGTCTCCACTGCAGTATGAGCCACTTGACAGAGTTTTCCAAATCAAATTCATCTCTTGGAAAAAGGTCACAGAGGCTAAATGGGTGAAGTCATAAATGACTAATATGATAAAATGCTTTGTTATCGTCAGACGTATAAGTCCACTATGGGGGGAAAAAAAATAGGGGTTAACATAAGGTGTGAAACAGAGATGGAGGGTGTCTCTGTGGCAGACACTTGGAGCATATTTGATGGCAGGTTGTGAAACAGTAGGGCTGCACCGTCTTTGATCAGAGAGCAGAGGAGACAGCACCATGTCAACAGTTTACTCTCATCCATGTCAGCCGTCCCCTGTGGGCAAAGGATTAAAGCCACAGCATCTCCGACAGAACCGAGCAGACAACGCAGTCGGAGCGGGGCCTGAAGGAGACTGAGGAGAGCTGCAGAGCGCTCGCACAACATTCAGAAACCCAGAAAACCCAAGTGAACGATAATTATGTAGGTTAACCAGCGGTTTAAAAGGGAGATGCTCTATACAGAGAGAGTTTGGTGTAAGAAGGTATTTTTACATGTAGACATTGGGAAACTTTGCCTGATTTTTTTTTACAGCCGAGTTTGTTCTTAGGAAGCACGGAGGAAATGAAAAGGCTTCAAAAACACCTACAGAACAACACCTTGTACAACGTCTAGGCATACAAATTCATTTTCCTTTTTTCATTGCCCTGAGGGCGGTTAAATCATCTACACCACTATTACGCCCTGCTATTTGTTCCATAATATCGCACTCAACAACAAGCCAGGAACCCCTGAGAGCCCTTGAAAAACAGCAGCCTAACAACAACCACAGGAGCGTTTAACTTCCATTAGTCATTGGGGGCCGGAGTTAAAATATCAATCTTAAAACAATGTTAGCATCAGGTATGTGAAGAACAGCCTTGCTGGCACGTCCATGTCACCAGGTGGATAATTATGGGATGCATAGTCTATAAAATGCATCCTGAGTTGCAATGACCATGTAATGTAGACATTAAGTGCAGCTGTTAAGGTGTTTTAAGCAACACATCTTCAGGCCTCATGCAGCTAAAAGCTCACAAAAGCTACGGATGGTAAATTTCTTTCTTTCGAGATTGTTTTCGCTGCGCAAAATCGCTTAATATAGCCGATTCCACATTCATTAACCACGACATGGGACCAAATTCAAGAAGTAAAAAAAAAAGAGAGAAATATATTCAGATTGCCCTACTAATTGTGTGGTACCACTTCTGAAGAAAATGCATGCGTGCATATAACAACGCAAAAAAAAATAAAAAATAATAATCAACAACCTCATTCTCTCCACCAAAATAGTTAGTGCTAAGCCTATTATCAACACAGACGTGATGAACATTAGATTCTACGCATAAATGGGATTCGTGTGAAAATGACAACTTTAACTCCACAGTAAATGTGCATCATATGGTAATAGATGGCTAACGGCCTATATAAGCTGAAAATAGAAAATGGAACACCAGAAATAAAAAAACCCGGACTAAAAATAGAACACTAGGCCTATTTTTTTTCATGATATCAACTTGTTCTTATTTTTGAATAACTAGCGACGCAACATATTCAGGGGACTGTCAGAGCTCAGGTTCTTCTGCTGCTTGCGAGTTAACCACCATCTTCAAGTTCTGTCGTGCCTTATAGTAACACTATACTACTATAAGAATAAATGAATACTAATTAGGCTCGTCCACAGGACAAGGAGTGATCAATGAATGCGTTTTCACCCATCCTCAGTGACAGGCTGTAAAGCTGCCGATATTCTCTATTTTATCATCGTCAACAAATCCCATGAAAAGACCGAAACCAACAACTCATTAGTATGTCGATGTAAATTACACCTCCCCTACGGAAGTTTTAGTTTAAACACATCCAAAATATATACGTTCAATAAAATTAAAACATTTAAAAAAAAAAAAAACAACCTAAATGAGTTCTTACAAACAGCTGGGCACTGTAGTTAGCAAACAGTAGTCCACAGGATAAAGAGTGTCTTTGTTGGGGACTATTTTCAGCGCGCATGAGTGTGCGGGAGTAATTACTGAAGCAGGATGGGGTATGTGGGATTGCCTCAAAATAAACTGCAGCGCCTGTGTTAATGGTAATGAAGTAACATGTCACGGAGGAACAATAGAGTGGCTCATTGATGTGTTTTTATTCATTTTTAGATATGGCACCGAGGAATAAGCTATATCAGGTTTTGGCAACTCAAGAAAACGCTTGTTAGTATTATCAATTCATTGTTGCTTTTGGTGTTGGCATTTATTGACCCTAATATAGAATGTCAACAGACTTATCTTTTTTAAAAGGGAAATAGGATAATCATAATATTCTGCTGTTTTATATGCACTTTTAAAACATCTTAAACTGGGAAGGACAGATGGCAGTGGAACAGCAGCACTGGTTTTACTGTGTGTTGTTAACATGGTTTTTTTTTTCCTTTCTTAATAATCAAGGGACAGTTAACTGAGCTCACTTCTCTTAAGTGTCCTGACCCTTCGTCACTAACCAAGTGCTCAAAAAAACTAAATGTGGTAAATAAGTCAGCAACACTAACTTCCCTGAAGAGCGTGCACTTTATTAAGCGGTTCGCCAAAATGTGCGTTTGAATAAAAATCAATTATTTTCCAACAAGTCAGTCAGCGCTGTTATCTTTGACATTCTCCTCCAGCGTCGGCCTGCTTTACATTCATACAGCTACATACAGACACTTTGACAGTAGTTATTGAGGGAGAGGGAAGGCAGCTCATGCACGTCACCCAGCCCCATTTTCTCTGCTCGTCCTTTAATTAGAGGGAGAGAGAGAAGCCATATCATTACATTTACTAATTAGACAAACTGCGGTCTGAACAACTTTTACATTATTCTGTCTGAATGTGTACTAAACAGAAGTGAGCTGTGTTTTTCACAGGCATCAAGAGTGCATAAAGGGCAGACTGGTGATGCAAAAATCGCTACGTATACGAGGAACAAGTGTGCATACTGAGGGAGACAGCTGCTGTCTGTACAATCTCATCTGCAATGCACGGCGTCTATCAAATGTGAGAACATCTGCTTGGCTTTCTGTGGTTGGTGAATTACTAACGCGTGTTTATGACAAACACACCTACATTTCAAATGTGCTCATCCAACTAAAATAGAAGTAGTCCGTCTGTCTGTCGAGTTCTCCACAAATGTTCATCCAATCGACTCCTTTTTGAGGACCCAAGGAAGTGCAGCGCGAAGTTGTTTGGATGAGCGGTTCTCGAGGAAGCTGCGAGCAGCAATACCAGAGGTCAAGCAATTGGCCACTGCACTAAATTTATTTCAAACACCTGACTCATTCTGCAGTGTGTGGAGGTTTACATGGTTGCCAGTACAAGTCACAGTGGTAAAACAAGGTCAGGGGTCAAGCAAAGAAAGGGGCTAAGAAGGGAGCTTGATCTTGAGAGTGCGTGTGTTTTTCATTGCTCAGGAAGTGGGCGAATGTGGCTCGATATCCCCGGAAGTGTTTGAGTCACACCAAGGACCTCAGGAACATGAGAACTGCCAAGATCAGCCAAAGATACGGAACAGCGGGAGCCGAGCCTTAAGGCTAAAACATCAAGCTCAGAAATAATAAAACAACAACTCGAATCCCAATGCCAATATTTAGGCCTACACAGCTAAACGCAAAGAAGCCGTTTCAGCAAAGAGGGCATCACCACCCCTGGGCCAAAGAAATGCAGCCGTATTAGGTGAAATTAAGCCCATTAGTCTAGAGTTAAAATTGTTCCTCGAGTAACTGATTGAAAAATAAAAATAAAATGAAAAATTCCCAAAACTAAATTTAAAAATGTCCCTCTACGCCTCGTCCTAATCTTTTTTTCTTTTGCGCATATGAGCAAGTGCGTGTGCATGTCAAGGTCTGTCTGGCTTCTTTGGTCATCATGTTAATTGACAGGAAGTGCAGCTGCACACGTTCACAGAGGAGAGCTGACATGTTTTTGTCAATGCCATGCAGGGCGCTGAAAACCCTAAAATACAACTTCATAGTGGGATACAGAGACAAGTGACAGAATCTCAAAACCAACTTGTCCGAAAATACTGACACGCAACACAACACACACGACACAACACACACGCACACACACACACCCCCGTGGACTTCCTACCGAACAGAAAACATTCTTGTTTTGTTTCATTGGGGAACTTGAACAAAAAAAGCAAGCAGAATAGGAGGAAGGTCAAAGGAGGATGCTCAACTTTCTCATTATGCCGCACTTGCTCTGCAGTCTTTTCTCTAAACGTATCTGAAGTAAAGCGGATATGGCCATTTCCTTATGATCACATCAAAACGTGTCACCAACTCTCGACCGGCTCTCAGTTCAGACACCTGTATTTCCTGCAGTTTCCAACCCTCTTTAAAAACAAAAAAAAAGAAAGGTATATTGTGATGATTCATATAAACTGTGCTAAAATACTACGGAAGTCAAGAGGTGATGAGTTGTGAACAGAGCAATGTCCCATGTGTTACACTGTTCTTCAACCTTTTACTGCAACGACTAAGTAAGAACCACAGCGCATCAAAAGCCTTTTATAGAGCATGTGGGCAAAAAGGTCTAGATGAAAGCCTCCAATGTATTCAGCCTTCTTTTAAAACAAAAAACAAAAAACAGCATCCTGGCATTTATTCATAATAAGCGGGTAAAGAACTATTGTTCTATTGTTTGACCAAAACAAACGGACTCTTTACTAATTAAAACTGCATGACTTCCTGAGGGGAAGTCAACATTTAGCCATTCATATACAGGCTGAACACAATAAATGGCCACACCTCAGAAATTGTGAAATTATAGAGTAAATCTAAATGCGTCAATCTGCTGTTGAGTGTGCTTCTAGGGCAACACTGGTACAGTAAAGTAAGTGCATTAAATAGCTGCCGTGCTCACTGATTGAGTGCATCAGGGGCTCTGATGGAAACCATTAACGAGATTAAACAAATCCAGGGCGAGTGACCTCTTTAATAGAACAGCTATAGCTTGTTTCCTTCCCAGACTACGATAAACAATCCTCAAACGTGTCGCCACACACAGTGGCAGGACCGTACATAACAGCTCTGACAATGTCAAGAAAATTTACTGCGTAAAGTGAGGATTTCAATATGTGGCAATTGGATAGCGTAAGTGCCTTATGAGGTCATTCCTGAGGACACGGTGTGCAGCCCTGCATGAATTGTCTAGTTATTGATTCTGGAATAAATTCAGCAGCCTCTGGTGGATAAATTACACTACTCACGCATTACCGGTGTTCATGAATGGTGATGGTTGATTACTGGCAATAAGTAAATGGGTCCATTGAACGCAACAGGTAGAGCGTGACACCGACATTGCCGAGCTGGTGATTTGATCTCTGGACATGCGGGCTGAAATGTTATGTTGCCGTAGCTACAGTGAAGCGATTTCAGTTGTAAATACTACTGTTACAAAGCTGCAAATTCAAGAACATATGTGGAATCAAATACCTGTGGAAATGTGCTCTAGGAGAAAACATCTGCCTAGTACTGATGAAAAAGCTCACTGGGCAAATGACTCAATGTTAGCCATAAATAATACCACGGCTGCACTAGGACTTTGAATGAATCACTTCCAAACAGGCTCTTCATACCTGCCTGGGGCCATACAAGCCGTCAGACCGCCTCCCTTCCTCTTTAAATGCTTTTTGATGTTGGACTCTAATCAATACTTGAAGGCTGGATTTAAAAACGATAAATAAAACCACGAAGAAGAGGGATGCACTCGATACCCATTTAGCAGCCTAGTATGTAATGTTTACTGTAGCAGTTTATTATTTATTTCTCGACAACCCTACAAGGACCAGGATGTAAATACAATGTTGCCTTAAGAAATGAGACACGCCCGGCCCTGCGTGACCAGAAGGGTCCAACACACATTTTACACTGCATTACACGTTTTCAGCCTCTCAAACAATGGAGATGTCCTGCTTTTCTCTGTTTTACATCATATTAAACTGAATATTTTTGGGTTTTGGACTGTCAAAACAAGACATTTAAAATAAATCACCTTGTGTTTTGCAGCCCAAGTTTTAATTACATTACACTACCCAAAAATGGCGACCACGCCTAGATATCCTCCTGGAAGTACCCTCATCCCCACTGTTTTTTGGTGACTAAAATTACAGTATGTTAACCGTTCAATTTTGCTATGAACTGAATCAAGACAAATAAAAAGAGACACCGTGACATATTTAGTGAAGTTTGAAGGTCTCAGATTCGGTTTCCTCAAAAATGTATAAAATTCAACCTGTGTTCTAGTCATCTCTGCACCTAAATCTATGATTTCAAGTGTGGCATTTATTTCCCTCACAGCAACTTTAAAAAGAGGTTCATAGCGGTGGTCCAAACAATGAGAGCATGCTCCTGCCGATTAACTTTAGATGTATTGTGATGGAGGAATTGGCATGTCACGGCGGCCGGTAATTAGCAAAAAGGGATTACAAGACTTGTAAAGCTACATATCATCTATACCAACACATAACTTGTGTCAAATGAGGATATCTGCTCAGACCACGGCTCCTCCGCATTCACACACCTGTTTGGCCTTGCCTTCATACATGGCTGCCTGGTTAAAATGTGAAAATTTATCCAGTTCTGGTTCAAATCAATGGTAGACTATCAATACACAACCACAACATTTTACAGCAAATTGATTGAAGATGCCTTGGCACCGATTTCATCACGTACAAGCAGCAAAACCTGCCGCAAAACAAATTCAAGGTTGAGGAACATTAGATCAATGCATAGAGGAGCAAACAAAGGCAGAAAAACAGCATTTAATTGAGAAGTACTTGGCTTAGACTTGAGGTAATGATTCTCACCGAGCAGAAACACCACAGCCGAGTGGTGAAGCCGATGTGCGAGTGCATTTAGCTGCAGTTCCAATGGCCTGAAACATGATGTACCAAGGCTCTTTCCTTCTTAGTGCAAAATCAGGAACTTCCAATAAATGTCAAGATTATTGTAAACTAGATCTGCAACGATTAGTCGAACAATCAACTATACCACCAGGAAATGTATCTGCAACTATTTTGATGATCAACTGTTTCTGTTTAACATCATTGTCAACTGAATATCTTTGTGTTTTAGACTTGTTACTACAAAACAAGCAATTACAAGAGGTCACCTTGGGCTCTGGGAAATGTTGACTATTTGTTGATCGTTTATGGGCTAAACGATTAATTGGAAAAGTACTTTATCAACAATGGAAACAATTATTAATTGCAACCTAAATCCAGTTTTTAATACATTTCCTACGAAAACCTAAGGGTGATGTCACAAATACTATGGCCATATTTTTCTAGAGTCTGTGATTTATTATTATTTATTAATGTTAACATTAATTAAATTCAAGTCATCTCCAGTTGCCTTTAAGATTCCAGAGCGGCCTTTATTATCTCAGAAAAGCACCACTTTTCATCTTGGATATGAAAGAGTTGTTTTATCAGGCATTAAAAGATCAGAGAAATAGTCACACTGGCCCCTCGAATGAGTTCCTGATATTTACCCAATGCCTTGCTACGTTCTGCTACATTTATTGATTTTAATTGAAAAGTTGACATTTTTCTTATTTCCTTGAAAACACGGATATGCTTTACCATTTTCAGCAACAGAAAACAAATGTACTGCCATTTGTGGTAATTCTGTTGCTCTACATAAGTTCTTATTTGGGCCATGAATACAAACAACTATCACACATAGTTGATATGCATCAACACACCTATTGCAAAATCTTGCATCTCATGCACCTAAACTGGTTCCAGTCATGAGCAAGTGCTTTTTTCACCTTGTTATACAATAGTTGATGTGGGCCTGCCTGACCGGTCTAACGTGTATTGATCGCTGTTATGATCAATTAACCTGTAAAAAGGAAGTAACTTGAGCTGGACACTATAGCTAATAGCATAAAGCTAGTTCATGGAATGTTTATTTTCCAGCTCTCTCAAATTCTCCACCTAAAAACGTATTTTCCCTGTATCCATGTCCCTATCTTACAAAAACAACCCATTATCATAATATTTAGGATCATTTCCCAAAGTATCTATAAAAGATAACGAGCAGGTTGTCCTGGTTGAGCGGACGCCAAGGAAATACTACGCTGCATTCAGTGTGAATGTGGAAGTTTATTGCTCTTATACTGCTATCGGTACAGAGTACGGTCTAAGACAGTTTGCTTAACGGAACTTTGTCACTGCTGTCAGTTTTTTTTTTTTAAATTGCCAATAACGGGAGTATGGTGTATGGAAAGTGTTGAATCATACTTCTCGCGGTACCCATGTTTTTCCTTCTTTGTTTTGCCGTCACTCACATTTTAACAGCCCCCTCAGTTGAAGCCACGCCCCCCCACACCAGAGCCAAAAGTCTGAAACTGAAAAAATACGATCTGAAACTATGTAAAATAAAAATACAAGTCTGCAAATGAAAAAAAAACAATATATCAAAATATATATGAAAGTGAAAAATGAAAATAAATTATTTATTCAAAAGAATTACAAAACTGAATCAAAATCATTTTCAACCTGAAAAAACCATATACTTATACTACACTTATTTAGTTTGAATATATTATTGTATTTTTCAAAGATCAACATCAAATCCTGACATTTGAGAAGCTGGAACCAGAAAATGTTTTGTTTTTGGTTTAAAAATATTTTTTGGATTATTAGATGATCAAAATAGTTACAAATGCATTTAATCATCGATTTGTTGCTGCTCCACACAAATCAGTTAGGCTATATCCAGCGTTATCTTTAAATACGGGAAGATGCTAAGATGAGTGTCTTTAATACTGCCCCCGGAATCCTCTTCACCTAATAAAGAATACTTTAAACCATTATTGACAGGACAATTAAAATATTCATAGGATTGAATACAAGCTGAGAGCAACCACTTCCATTTTATCAAGATGGCACTCAGTAATGTCACTTGTGCCATAAAGCCTATTCAAAGCATGTCATTCTAAACATTACAGCGGCGCAGATGATTAGGCTGTTGAAGCAGAGTGGTTGCTAGCTCCCATCTTCCTTGCGCTGGCTGCTAAGGGTTGGGACCCCTGAGTGATTAGTGGTTACCTGGGGATAGGTCTCCTCTGCTGTGGTAAACACTTGTGTTGTGAAGTTTAAATTAGCAGTGCCAATAACAGCAGCTGTCACACCTTCAGCTCACAGCAGAATTTCACAGATAAAGCAGACACGCAGGAATTTGAAAGACAGAGCTGCAAAAATGACCTGGGGCTCAACGCAGAGGGGTTTTAATTTATTTTTTCTCATATATATATATATATATATATATATAAATGGGCAACAAATTCAACTGTTGACGTGTTGTCTTTTCACTGTCTGATGAAGACAAGAGTTGTCTTTTTTTTTCTTTTTTAAAAGGACGCATTAAACAATGTCTTTCGGAAATATGAAAATGTCAAAAGGAAAAGGCCATGGTATTCAAATCCCGAGTTAATTAGGGTTCCACTACCAGGAGGGTTTGAATGTTTTTGTTGAATAACAGAAACATTTGCATTCCCTAAAGGGGAGCATGTCAACAGGATCGATAGGGTAGTCTGTAAACTCCTTTTCCGCCTCGAAAACTATCCAACTCAGCACATCTACTCCCTTGGAAGCTTCTGAAATTAACCAACACCAAATTTTCACACTAGCTGCCTCTGTCATTTTTCCAATACTACGCTTTTCTCTCACAAAATGTACTTTGTGAAACAGTTAAAAAAAACAAGAGTAAGCTTACAGATACAATATACTAAGTACATGAAAAAATGCCTGATACCACCTGAAATGCTTTGCCATCTTTTTAGTAACATGGTTAAATACCAATGACCCCACCCCACCCCCCTCCCCCTCCAATGTTGTTTTAGAGCTTTCTCTCGAAATAGAGAAAGCTCCCTGGGAGACAGTCGAAGTGTGTGAGAGAAACAAACAGAACATCAATCTCATTCGAAACCCAAAGGAAAGAGCCTGGGGACTGATCTCTCAGGGTGTTAGCTTAGGGAGGGGGAAAAATGCTTTCAAATAGGAATTAATGAGGTGGGTTTAGCACTGGAGGGGAAGAGTGGATATAAACTTAGGGTTAAACTCAACTCCCTCTTTATTTACCCCTTATGTCATATGCTCATGATTAATTACACCTAATAAGTTATTTATTCCCATTATCAAATCACCACCCATTATGTGGTGAACTATAGTACACTTCTAGTCTGAAAAGTGCTTTGTGTAAATCCCAAAAATAAACAATACATCATCAAACTATGATGCGATATGTCAAAGCAACCTGCTTATCACGCATCCTCGATAAAGAAGACATTTAAGTTCCAAGTGCCCACATTTGTCAGTGATTCAGTCGATTCTCTTTAGCCTTCAACTGCCTTATTTACAACTGCAGCTCTAATGTTGGTGATTGGAAGCTTCTTAAATCCTTGCTAAGTCTAACACCCATTTGGAAAGATGGCAACATTTTAGGAAATCTTTTGGGTATTAGGCTGTTGGGTAGTGACAGCCGTTTCCCGCCCTTAGCAACGGACCTTTACAGACCTCCTACAGTGAAAACCCTAGAAAAGGTGGAGCCTGCTCTTAGCAATAAAAGGCACAATATTTTGTCTGCCATCTCAACATTCTATATGTTGTTTGAAAAGTTAGTTAAATTAGTTCTGTAAATTGATTAAAAAAGCCAAACTGGAGATTACAGAGCTGCTGATTATGAAAGCAGCTAACCCCAAAGATGTTTCTCTCTTTACAAAGACTCGCACTGACAAAGCGTGCGTTTTAATTAACTGGAGGTACAATCTCAAAAAATAAAAGAAGGTACACAAATGTATATCTCAGTACATATCTTGGTCACATTTCTATAATAACTTAATTTAAGGGGTCGTAATAAAACATGTCTGTTTATGTTTTGCAAAAAGAAATCTGATTTTTTTTTGTAATATCCAATAATAATCCAATATCTGTCAGACAGTAAAAACTAAAGAAAAAAAAGACATAAAAGCATAACAAATTATGTCAAAATAAATCTCTACACAAAATGTAAGAAATGTATATGTTAAAAAGCAGCCCACTGAAAAGGAACAACACAGCTAAAGCTTCCAGTTGCATAAACTAAAACCCTCGGGTGTTTTTTTTTTTTTTGCTAACGGAAACAGCCAATGCCAGAGATCTAAGGACTGTCAGGTTTGCATGGCGTCATTTCAATTTCATTTAAGCATAATGTTGCCGTTCCACTTGAACAAAACACTTGTCTGTCCCGACAGTGATAACTACTACACACAGTGACTACTGTTCAGTTTCAAGAGCTGGGTAAAGACTAAATTTGTATATATAAAGACTATAGTGACTGCATTTTTAACTGAAAGTGACCTAGATGCATAGTAACAAAATGGTATACGCAGATATATTTTAGAAATGTTCTACAGCGGCACGAAATAACAAAAACATAATTTATGCAAAGGTTAAAATTCAATTCATCAAATGCAACTTGACTCTCATTCAACGAGCTTATTTTGCATTCTGCAGTGCACCTTGAGCTTGATAAAACATGCACAGCCTAATCCCATATCTTCAGTGATTGTCGCCATAATTCACGACAGGGAAAATGAGCCTGGTGGATAGGATAGCCTACTTTTGAATTTGCTTTTCCTCGCCTCTGAAAAAGACAGTCTTGAATGTAGCCCAACAGAAAAAAAAAAAAAAACAGAGCACAAAGCAAACACATTCTCATTTGACCCACAATAGCACAATGCAGGAAAAAAGGGGGAAAGGGAGCCTGAAGGTCCCATTGTGTCCACTCTCCACAGGGCAGTGTTGACTGACAGACCAGCTGTACGTAAAGCTGACACAGTAACACATCGCGGAAAGATTTTTTAAGGGGAAAGAGGACGAGGCGATTGAAGGACACAGGACATTTATTGATATGGCGAAGTCCTTGAATGCAGCAGTACACGTCCTTCAGCGACAGAGTGCCTTATTGCCTGGACATTAATCACTATTGTCATGAAGCACAGGAAATAAGTACACTCGTTTCCCCAAAAGCATTTATCCTCCCTCGTATCAACCAGCCTGGTCGAATCTGTTTGTGTGTGTGTATCTGTGTGCGTGGCAAGTTGCTAGGACAGATGAAATGATTCGGAGTGAGCGGCGGTGAGTCATTCTGAATGATTAAAATGCTACTGTGACCAGCTTTGAGTATCTTGGCTGAGAGACCCGAGTGAACTCATCTGTACACACCAAGTAATGAAGTGATGACTGATTGCCTTGATTAACATAAGTTATACAAATAAACAGTTTAATCACAATTAATGTCAAATTACTATAATTACCCTTTAAATAAAAGCATCGTTCTCATAATGTTGGGCTCATATCAACTGAAATAGTCCACTTGACTATTAACGCCAGCATCTCCAGACAGGACGACCTCGCCAGTACTGTCCGCTGGTTGCTCCGGGTCAGTTGTGGCTCCTGGAAACGCTACGCTAGGTATTGATTCTCTTCTGATTTAATTCTAATAACATACAACTGAAGAGCAGGCAGAAACAGGATATAGGTTGTAGAGTATACTTCTTCAACATGCATTTTATATCCACCCTGCTGGGGATCAGTCTTAACTACTTTCATGCAAAACATTTATTTTCATTTTTTTTTATTTTTTTTTTAAAAAAGGTACCCTGTTGAGTTTCTAACAGCTAGTAGCGCTATGAATCAATGCTTTCCATTCCGTTTGGTTGCGTGTGCGTAGTTCTGCAGGTGAAGCGATACACATCCTGCCGCTGATTTCACACTGTTTGACTGATAAAAAGCGATGTGCCAACAAAGGCAGGAGAAGAAGACTGAACGCTAGAATCCAGATGTACCCAGTGTGGGATACAAAATATTATTTTTTTAAATCTGCTTGGCAAATATTCTATGGAGGAAGAAAACGCATTCAACTTATTTGTTAGACCTCAAGGTTACACACAATGCCTTTTAATAAAAAAAAAATATGTTTTAAAAACACTGAATGTAACCATAACTTTTATTTGTTTACACGAAAACACTAAAGGAGACATTTAATGAGCGGCACAGCCTCTAACTGCCAACATGCTGCACTTTCATCATTTTCTAGTAGCATTTCATATTATGAAAATACACTCAGTGTCTATTAATTTGATTTCTTAGTGCTTAAGATGACTCTTTGGAGCACACAGCAACGTTACATCTAGTAGGGGCACACGGAGCAACTATCCCTTTTTAAAAAGCTCAAAACATGGCCAAACATTTTCAAACCAATGGCCTTGCGGCCAAAAGAGCAGGCATGAAGTATGTTTTTTTTAAATGATTGAATGAATCATAAATTTTTAAAACTAATACAAGGTTGCAAATGTTTATTAACACTTGCTCTGGCTACACCAGGGAAATTATGACCAATTTTTCAAAGACCATTTGCCATCAGTGAGGACATTCTGCAACATTAACACTGAACCTGAAAGAGGTAATTCACACTCTACTTCAAGAAATCCTTTCAAACTTTTAATTATCCTGCGAACGTTTGTGAAGGTTAGTCTCATTTTTTATGAGCGCCTTCTCTGTCCGAAAAAAAAAAAGTGTTTTTATTTAGCTTTGGGGTACTTTACTTACTTATGACATTCAAGATAATTATCTTAGATTTTAAGCAGTAACCACAACAATGGTTACTGCTTAACCACCGTCAGAAAACATGAACAACACACTAAGTCACAACTGTTCGTAAGAACTAAATTGCATTGTTATTTTAAAGTGTATCCAGACTAATTAGACATATAGATAAGCTGCCTGCTCAATAAACTTGAAAGGAATAAGCAGAGGATGAGTATTACTAGCAAAAAGGAAACAGCAAATTATCTGCACGGGTGAAAAGTGATTAGAGTTGCAGTGTTGCCCCATCGGACCATTTAGTGGGTGGCACAGGCAGCTGGTGGAGAGACAACAGATAACCGTGTGCTGAGCCCATCCACAATCGAGACCGAGCATATGTTACTGATGCTATTTTAAAACCTGCAGAAAGTTACTTTTGAGATGTTCTGTCAGTACTGTACATATTGAACCAATTATCCAGTGAAGGCAGAGGAGGACCTTGATGATAATGATGCCGTTGCCAACATCAGTGATGTCCAGACAGCTGGCATCCTGCTGGCACAGCAGTACATCAGGACCTCATTAATAACATTAATAGCCCGTTTGCTCACTAATATACTATTTGCACTGGACAGTGATGGTGTTATTTGAAAAGGACATCCCTATAATACAGTAATCGCAAGTGAAAATAGCCATTATGCCTGTGAAAAAGAATTTTTATTTTATTTATTTTTTTAGATACCCCAAATCCTGTTCATTAAGGTCCTATTTTGAATGCTACCAATTATTCCCCAGCTGTATCACAAAGGCTTTATGCCTTTATCCGTTTTTCTATAGCGGTATTCACAATAACATGCAATAATGTCCTCATTACTTAAGTGATGTAATCAGGAGAACTTCTATAATTAATTACAAGCTATGGTTCTCACGACTACGGAGCTGCAGTTCCAACCACACAACTTTAAAACAAACATAACCGCATTTTCACCAAACCACCACTCCTGATAGTCCTCTTACACATTTTTTATATCTTCATATTATTGTAGGGAGTGACATTTTGGATAAAAACACCCCAAGACGTTTGTGTTAGTGAGAAGACATGCAAGACTGCTTTCTAAAAGCAGGGCTGATCATTTTATATTACCGTTTATTGCCTCTACATATAATGCATGAGACAAATTCTCTGAAAATCATGCATCATGTGTGAAAATCAGGCCAATTTCATCGACAGCTATGTCTTTAAATCCGGTATGCATTGATTTAAGGGAGAAAATAATCCCCCTCCGTTTCAAATCTTTTATTTTCATGTTAACTTAGGCACCGGTTATGCAATACTGTCTATGATGTAAACTCTAAATTTATATTATAAAGATTTAGGTCACCCGGCCTAGACGGTAGATGAATACGGTTACGTGACAGTGTACAAGTAGTTAAATTGGATTTATCCTCCACCACCTTCGAGCTGCTCTGCCCATCAGCCTGTGTTGCCTGCATGCTGCGTGCCAGAGGTCTGGTGAGACATGCCATATGAGAAACCCAGACGTGTTAGGGGCCTAGAGGGCTACTAGTCAATAAAGTCTCAAACTAAGGACGTGGAAGCAGGGAACTGGGGGATTTTGGGGCAGAAGGGGGGTGACTCAGAGAGGAACCATTCTCCCATGTTACATCACTGCGTTTTCACTATGGGGTATGATTGATGCCACAGAATTAAAAACATCCAAAATACTTCCGATGTTATGTTAGAAGTCTCTCCGGTTGCTACAATGTTAAAATGAAATTTAACATATAACAGATTATACAAAGTAAATGCAACTGGTATGATAATAGAACCAGACTGACAAACCATTATAAGCCAATATTAGCTTATCACAGATAAATCTATTAGCATGTATGTTGGCTAAAGGAAGAACTTGCAATGCCAAAAGAAATGTATAGTAATATTACATAGTTTGTCCACCAGAGACCAATAACACTTAATAATGTCTCACTCAGTAGATATCATTTTCACAATTCTTTAACAACCAACAAAAATGGCTCTCTAACAGAAATCATATGTTTATATTCAGGTGACATGATGTCATGTCATAGCAAACTATGAAATATCAATATAGGTATCAAAAACATAAAGTGTATATATATACACGCACGCACACACGCGCACACACACACACACACACACACACACACACACAGTGTATAAACACATAAATATTGGAAAGATGTAATTGTGACTTTAGAATAAAAGAAATGGTATACCACTCAAAATGATATGAAGGCGTATTAGACTATACAGTCATAGGTGATCATTTATTTCTGAATGAACTTGCAAGTTAGTTTACCTAAGGAAAAAAAAAACATTAAATTTAGTATCTGTATTATTTTGAGTTCTTGTTAGAAAGGTTGTTGCAATCTGACCTCCTTTGGGCTACCGTATAGTCCTAATGTCTCAACCCAACCCTCAACCCAATGTTATCCTCAACACTAACCAGTCATCTGTGTGAAGCTAACCATTATCTTATATTAATGTTTATCTAAAATCAGGCCCCATTTCAAACCCACAAGGAGCAGCGTTTTGGGAAACATGTGTTGCACCATATCCTGTGACCTGATGGACATTTTACCCATATTTCCAAGAGTTTTTAACATGGCCACATACTGTATTGTCATAGCTGTTATCAAAGGTGGCGATGGTGTAACACCTAAGAAAATATGACCTTATCTAAAAAAAAAAAAAAAAAGAGAGAGATTCACACACTTGGATTGCTGTTATACACTGGTGTCCAGCAGTGTCAAGCTCTAATGTTAACTATACTATAACTAATACTCACATAATATTCACCCAACTCATCCATTTGTAACAGTTAAATCTCCAGTGACACAGAATCTGATGGGTCACAAATGTGGGTGCAACATCAGTCATGTCAAAACTGATAGTGAAGCGGATAGTCCAGGACTATGTTTCTGCTCCGGTGGCATTAATCGTCCCTCATACATACACATCCATCCACATCCATCCACGAGCCAACAGCGCTAACTATCGCCCTCATCCTCGTTTTTACCTACGCACATGACAGCAAGCAGACACATATGATTAAACCTCCACATAAACCACGGCCACAACTACAGTAAGTTTATCATTAAAAAAAAAAAAAAAAAAAACTTGACTACACCTTATAAAAACACCAAAACAAAAACTACAGCTTTTGAAAACAGACAGTAAAAATGCTGCCAATTCACACAGGAGACAAAGTAAGTCACAAATCATCTGACAGGGATGTTATACATTAGCTACATTTCCAGAGATTTGTTGATTATTCAAGACACCATGTTGCGTGAATAGCCAGTGTTGCAGCTAACATGTAAAAGGGTCAAACAGGAGTTGTTTAGCGGGACTAAACGTTGAGCCTATAACGTCAAAGCGAGGGATAGTTTGCGCCATAGTCCAGCTGCCTAATCAATAACATGCACGGAAATCACGGAGGCTAAACGGCTCAGCGGTAACTCGGCTCGGCCCTGTAACCGTATGAACGGTGCCTCTGAAAAATGCATTTATTCGACAGCAAAAAGTCGCTTTTGGTTGTCGAATAACTGTACCTTCACTGTACAACACGCATGCAACACTATGGACTCTCAGTAGTTCGGCTACATACATGAAAGCTAACCCCTGTGGCAAGTACTTACCAGGATGACAGTCTTTGTGTTTGGGCAAGGTTAAAAACATTAAGGATAAAATCCACCAGTAACTCGGTTCCCGTATTCTCCGCATGTTAGACTGCTCATCGAGAGCAACAAGAAGGCAACGGGTGACAAAGTTTTGAGTCTTTTTCTCTTCTTTTTATATAAAAAAAAAAAAAAAAAAAAAAAAAAAACACACACACACACGACCGAAGCAGAAACGAAGTTGGCACAGCAGCCACGAAGGCAGAGCATCAAAGTAATGGGTAGCGGCTCGTCTGCAGAGTCACTGGGTGTTTTAAAAAGACAAATTTATTCGCCTCCAGTCCGAGCGGAGGCTGTTTTTAGCTTCGAGGAACAAAACGAAACGCACACTACGGCCGTGCAAAAACAGTTCAAAATGTGTTGGACTCCGCCGTGCCTGTAGCGGGCTTCCAGATAGCGACATTCCCGTAGTGTGGAGGGGTCAATCGGCGATCGATCGCTGTCTTTAACTACAGGAAAAAAGTAGTCGAATAATATCGATTACACGTGGTCATTATTAAGTGATTATCCGCGGCGTCGGCGTGACAAAGGGCAATGCACAATGCGAAGAAAAGTGGTGCTGGAAATGTCCCATTCTTCCATCCAGGAAGTGAACTAGCGGTCAGGCATGCATGGATATCTGGCTGCTGGTCCCATCCTACAGGACAGGCTGCGTGCGAGAGGGAGCCAGCGCGGGGCGGGAGCAGCCGAGGGAGAGGAGGGGGTGGGGTGGGGTGGGGGGCGGATCTTGGATTTGCTGAATGCAAAATGAGTCAGAACGGACCCAGAGTCTGGTTTCTGTCTATGATAAGGAAGACTCCAGAAATCAGTGGCTCGTGTCAGATTGGTTAAGTCACCAAAGTCCAGATCTGGATTGTGCTGCCTATTTTAAACGTTGCATCAAACATGTTGCATCAAACATGATGTGGGGGGGGGGGAAAACTAAAAACTGTCAAGGCCATTTGAGAATATGCAGGAGATTGAAGCCTCGTTCAAAAAGAGAAAAGAGGGAAATAGCCTCCCTGCATAAACCACTGATTCCACCCCCATCCAGTCATCACACTGTTTTGTTGCTTCCTCCCAGGCCCCATTATTGAAACGACCCTCCTGTGGCCACACAGTGATGTCCCTTTGCCTCCTGCTGGCAGAACTGTGAATGGAATACTTTAGCAGTAAACTTCACCTGGAATATCATCATGTATGAGTGTGTGCTGATTGGAGAATTATGCATCCACCGGTGACACTCCCTTAGGTAAATGTGTAGTCAGTGGTGTTCTTGCAGAACTATCCAGCTGGACATTTAATTTGAGGAATCTGATTAAATTTCTCATTTAATTACCCAGTTCTCTGCAGGGCCATTGAAGACAGTCACAAGGGCCCTTTGCTTTTAATGTGGGCCATCTGCTTCCTCTCCAAAATGCCTACCTTGTCAAAGCTCCCACATACTCGTGGGCATCCTCGCACGCTCCTCCAGGCTGCACTACTTCCATACACACGGCAAAACATTTGTGTGGTTGACAATACTCCAGGCCTGACTGTATTCTGACTGATCATGTGCAATTAACCTGAACAGTAGCTTCTGAATTCATTTCCGTTTTGTTTTCTGTCGTGGTCTGTCAGGGGACATGACAGGACAGCCCGTTGATTCATCATGAGGACTCCAAAAAAATGTTTCGGCAACGCAGCACTTACAGTTACATGTATGTGTAGTGATGCAAAGATGAATATGAACCAAATGAATAAAACATCACAAAGAATGCAAATAGTACATTGCAAATAGTACATAGTAGTAGTAACATAGTGTATCACACGTCAGTATCATAAAATGTAAGAATCCAATTTCATTTCGACATAATGATCTCAACTCAAACTCCACTTGCTTGTTTTTTTTTGTTCAGGGCTTTCAACCACATCCTGTCAGTGAGTAGATTTTGCTCAGTTGATGTCATAGCCGATACAATAAGTCTGTAAGTCGATGGACAGAAAATCATCATTCTGCGACTATTTTGAAGATGAATTAATTGTTTTAAGTCATTTCTCAGGTAGAAATGCCAAACATTGTGTGGTTCCAGCTTCTCAGTCGTGCTGCTTTTATTTGTCATATGTGATAGTAAACTGAGTATCGTTGGGTTTAGGACTGTTTGGAAAAGAGGAAGAAGAAAAAAAAAGAAGCAATTTAAAGTTGTCACCTTTCTGTTGCCGCAAATTACTTTTCGTGTAGTGAATTAGGCATCCTCGACAAAAGGCAAACCAATAGCAATCAGTGTAAGCTTAAGTAATAGACAGTCCAAAATGAAAAAGCCACGGTAGCATTTGTGGTCATAATTTAAGCAATAAGCCACAAGTCTCTGTGATATACTCTGTGTCTTTTGTGAAACGTTGCCTTGCAGCTGTTTTGAAATCAACCATGACTTGATCCAGGCTTGTAGCTTTAATAAAAAGGGTGTAAGTGTTCCACAATGTTTTCAAAAGAAAAATGTATTTATTAACAATAAAACAGATGGGTGACATGCTCTTCATGAAAAGAAATTAACTTGAGAATATTAGAAAACTAAATCCTTCGTCAGATGATTGTTTGTACTCGTAAACTCATTTTGCGGCTGCATCTCAGCCCCTGTTGAAACTCGATTTTCTACTGAACAGTAACACTTATTAGCCTCAATGCCTGCAGTGCGCTGTGGATTTTGAAAACACATAAGATACGAGATCAGAATAATCATTAATTTAGCAGTAAGTTGCATTCATGGCAACCGAACTGGAAATCTGATAAATGCACTCAGGTGATACTGCATTCATTTGGTCCGAGTCATGCTTTTTCATGCAGAGTCGCTGCTTTCCTCTCTCTGATAGTGTCTAATACACAGAAGCAATCACAGCCTACATGTAAAATGAGTCATATCCATTTTTTTCTGTCTTAAATTCATCGTGCAGAGCTTCATGCCAAGACCTTGAAAAATCATAGAACCCTAAAACTACCCTCCGCAGTGTTTCTAGCAGTTTCACGAGACATTTGTAAAGTGTGCTGTGACATTTGACATTCTAATCTTTTATCACCCTTTGGGGGTTGGGACCCTTAGAGCATTCTAACACTTCCTCTGACAGTTAATTTGTGCTTCAGATTAAAAAAGAAAAGAAAAGCTGCAATATACATGATTCATGTGAGTTCAGCCATGACACCAGCATTGTCCCCAAGGGCATCTCCTTCCTCTTTGCCCTTAAGTGGTTTGAGAATCACACTTGTATTATTTTTTCAAACACATTTCACATGTTGACAGTTGGTACATAATGTACGACTCTGTGCATCAATTATGTAATGCAATTCAGGCTATGACCATATATAATTTATTTGATTCTCAATCTCTTACATTATTTAATCAAGAGCTATTTTTACCATTATTACTCTATCCATTTAGTTTTATCTTTTGTTGGTCTGTCCTCTAGTTCTTCACATCGGCGTGTCATGTTTCTGCGCTCAATCGTCTCTGCGTTAATGCCTCCGGACGGTGACACAAGTGTCTGTCAGGCAGGAGCAGGGCAACCTTAAAAAGGGTAGCACTCTAAAACTGCAGAGAGGTGTTCAATAGTAAGCCTCTAGCAAGTCAATACCTGTTTTTGGTTTTCTTTTCTTTTCTTTTTCTTTTTTTTTTTTTAATATGCCCCGAAACTAAAATGTGAAAGAAGTGAGATGCACTCCAGTTAAAACATGTGCTCTTTCCTGTCAAGTCAATTCCTGTCTTGATTAAAGGGTGAACAATTGATGAATAATGTAGGTTATTTTATATTTGCATTGTATATATAAAAAAAAAAAAGAATGCTCATTCTTTTTGATGTTACGTTATTTTTGTAAGCAAACAGGAGCTGATAATAGGCCCGGGGTCTGAAAAGGCACTTTATTAGAAATTCATAGCCAAACTGTTTGAATCTGTGGCAATTGTTTCGTTTTTGTTAAAGCACTTCATCGGGTTTTGGCCGATTTACTGAAATCAAAAGAATTTGAAATGGCTGCCATCCATTTTTTATATGTTTTTGTTGCCTCCCATAGCGATCACTGGTTCCACTTAATTGACGACAGACAACTTAATCCATTAAAAAGAATATAACATCTGATTTTATTTGTACAACATTGTTGAAGTCGTGTTATTCTAAAGCATGACTTGATTTGAAAAATCTGCCTGCCTGTGTCATGCGTTTATGTGCTGTGGGAAGTCGGCTGCAAAACAGGATTGCATTCATGATTGATGCTGATGGCAAAGTTTGAAGACAATCAGTAAGAAAATAGGTAGACGTTGCAAAGTATTGTGAGTTTTGCTGCAGCCAGCTAAGTCTTGGATATCAGAGGTGCTCGTAATTCCACTCAGGGATTCAAGGTTTGAATGTAACTTTTGCAATTGTGCATCAAAACAAATTTTCCCCTGAGAACAGAAAGGTGTCTATAGCAATAATAATCAAAACCAGCACGATTCCATAAAAGCAGATGGGAACCTCTGCAGTTCCTGTGGAAACAGGAGGAAACAACTCCTGAGGTGCAAACGCTAGTCCCTGCATTGATTATTGATGGTATTATATTTATCATCTGCCCCCCTTATTGTGAAGACTTACAGTGGCAGTCAGTGTTAAAATAAATAGCACACAATTCACTTTCAATAAAAGTGTTAACTGAACCACTGTGTTTTCCATTTCTCAATTAATTTCTTAATCATTATAAGATCATACAGTTGTTTTATATGTGCAAATTACTTCATTAATCAAAGTAATACAGTGGAGAGTCTTTGCCATGATGTAATATGTTGGTGCAGTTGACCTAATTTTTCTAGGATGGAGAATCACTTTCTGTAATGCGGCGATAAGGAGAGAAACATGGAAAGTTTTAGATGCGGGTGGTCAGTTTTGGATAAAAGAGATGTGAGCAAAAGAAAAAAGAAAAAGGGAGTTTGGCAGAGAGAGAAAAAGAGAGTTATGACTTGAAAGATTTGAGGCGGTAGTAGTTACTATTTGAAGCCAGTAGAGGGTGTCTACAAAATTCATGTTGCCATTAATCACCGCAGTTGTTCAAACCACCTAGGACCGTCGGTGAAGCTCATGAAGAACATAATAGATTAATTTGTCACAGTAGGGCAACGAATCCCAGCAAAGGACTTGGATTGATGATTTAATAGCCAAGAAATCCAGAATATAGTCAGAGTGTCAACATGTTTAGTATGGTATATTGAAGCCACAATCATTTACTTGTCAGTGCATTGAGTACAAGGCCATGCATAGTGAACGTTTGTATAGTCGTTTTTCACCGATGACCAATGGTAACCACTTTCCGAAGGAAGATGGCCACTGCATTGTGTACGTATACAGTTTTATAAACCTGGCTCAGGGATTTCAAAAAACGAGAGTCCACACGCTAAAGAAAGGTGAAAAGGGTCGTTTCACCCATAGTGATATATGCGAGTGTAAGGCGTCAGTAGTGTAAAGTGTGAGCGGATGAATGAAGTGCGGGAGGTTAAAGTAAAGACAGCAAACACAAACTAATCTATAGTCAAGGCCCGTTGGAAGGCGTCCGGAAATCTCCCAGGATAGAAGTCATTTTATATCCTAGGCCCCTCCCTCTCCAGGTGCAGCCAACCAACTCTGACGGACCGAACACCGGCACTCCTGGAAGACAGACAGCAGGAGAAAACTAGAGAATGGTAAATAGGAGAGAGACAAAAAGAGAGGCATTCACAGCATTAACAGTGAGAAACACGATATTACATTTCTCGTGACTTAGTTAAAATTGTTGTTAAAATGATTAATGATTAATTATTATTCTTATATTATTAATATATTATTGCAAATCCTAGTAAAACATCAATGTATGTACATTTTTTTCTTTCACAGATCATTTGTACAGGGATGAGCAAAGCCCAGGGAACCATTTTCATTCCACTTCCAACAACTTCTTCTAATTTGCAAGTCGCAGAGGATTGTTGAAAGTTAAAGGAATCAAGGAATTTGCATAAATGCATACATCATATCTTCATCTTCGGCTGAATTCATTTAAATGCTAACTAGGGTGGATACAACATGGTTGTATAGGATAGTGAAATAGAGAGGGAAACGATACGGTTGGGCTTTCAAAGTACAAACATTTTCTCATTATATGATATCATTTCCCACTGATTTTAAATGATGGCTGTAACACTAGTATACTAGGCTGCTGCGTTTATCTCATCACAATCACAATCAACGCAGGTTTGTGTCCCATCATTAGACCCGGTTACAGTTGCTTTGGGATCGCCACCGTTTCTAAAAAAAGACAAGAAGTTTGGCTCCTTGTTGAATTAGAGGATGCTTTTATGTCCTTGCTCTGATTCAAAAGAGCAATGACAATCCTCAGATTCCCCTCATGTCCAAAGTCATTAAAATTAAGATACCTCCGACTTTCCTCAATAATTCAGAAGTTGCTTCATTTCTCTCCCTCCTGGCACTGGCTGCCGTCTTTTTAGTCACAGAGTGACTACGGGAGCTGGCAGATGTTTGGACACATGGCGGCACAAAAGAAGCCGTCATAGCAAGGCGTCCTGATAAAGGAAATCGACGTGTCAGAGAGAGCTGCAGCCCCTGTGTCGTATACAACATCCATAACATGATTTGAGCATGATATCCCACATTAGTGTTTCAGCTCATTGATCTGCTTAAGTCTTTTGTGTTAGTTAACAACTGTGCACATTAAGTGTGAAGCTCCTCAGAGCTTTCTCGGTTTTCTTCAGTTGATCCACAGCCTCCCACGACCATCATGTATCCCAGGGTCTTCTTGCCACAACTAATCATTTAAATGAGTCTCCGCTCTCTTGCATAATTAGCCATATAAAACACCAAACACAAGCTTGACATTGTATCCCATATAGACAATTTATTCCAAGACTTAACCTGCTGAGGTGGCGAGTGTTGGCCTGATGCAGAATTTTATTATAATAAACAAGGACACATTTTTAACCTTTCAAGTAGGCATAGCAGTGATACATATTTCATTTCTCTCCATTTTTTTTTCTGGTCTTTTCCGGCTCGCTTGCAATGCTAAACCGGTGGACACATTTTAAGATTGTGAGTAGTTCTTGTCCCAGTCTGTATGATGTGAATCTTTTCTAATTCATGGGAAACTTCACTGATCACATTGACCACTTTAACACCAGATGAAGGACATAGCTTGTAGAAGTGGGTATGTACTCAGAGAAAATGTGTTGTATTACATGTTTTTCCCCAGAATAAAAAAGCCATGGTGTTTCATAGTGAAGAACCGCTTTTTAGTATACATTTTTTCTTTTAGTAAAAAATACATTTTGATCCAAACACCACATACGGGTTCATGTCTAGATCTCGTTTTTTTTTTATTATTTAGTTTTTTTATATAAAGTCACAGGAACAAAATTGGAGACATTTCACCAAGGAGAGACTACAAAGGGTGCAGAATTTGAAGCCAATTACACAGTAACAGATGAAAGTGCTATAACATTAATAATATCTGTAAAAGTATGTGACTGTATGCACAGCTGATAATGAGATGTAATTTATGCGAAGCTGAGGGATGAATATTTCACTAGGGCAAGAATCCGACAAAAAGATCCGCGCACTGTATTAAAACCTCCCAGCAGTTTTAATTGTGCCTTTTTCGATCTAGCAGAGATGTTCGTCAGGCATTGTCAAATGTTTTTTTTGGATGCGCGTGCCCTACAACCTGCATATGAATATTTTACTAGCCTGCTTTTTTTGTGTGAAAAATCACTAGCCAGAGTCTGTATGCAGCTTAAGGGAGAGTGCAAAGCAATAGCAGCCAAGTAGAGCTTCTGGGCAGGTGCCTGGAGTTCCATTTGAGGAATGCAATTATCAAAATTGAAGTTATGCAGATGAAAAAAAGTCCTCTATTCTTGTCATCCACAGTTAAAAAAAGAAAGAAAAAGAAATATAACCGAATGTATTTGGTAGAAACTATAACTCTGTATCCGTGTGGAACAGCCTTAACTTGTTTCTTATGTGTCCATGGTGTTATTGACCCAGCAGTTAAAAGAAAAGAACAATAGATTCCAGGCAGAAGTCATGCTTGGCAGTGCTTAACACTACAAGCAACCCAGCAGCAAGGTCAAACTGCTTACAGCACTTTATTAGTCGGAATTAGGTTTCTTTACTCTTATAATGGAACAATCTATCTTTTCTCTCCCTGTTGTTTTAAATGAAAGTAAACTAATAAATGTCTGAACGTTAAATAGTTTGGATACCTTGTATCCATTTTCATTTGAGCATTTAAGCCTCAGATAGGACACACCCTGTATCTAATGTTTGCAGAAGGCTATTGCCTTTTGCGCTTTAAAAAAACAAAACAAAACAATTAGTCCAGTTGGCACGGCTCGGTACCTCCGACAATAAAAGCTACATATCCATTCTACTTGCTTCTTTTATTTGACCTGTTGCCCATCCTGTTGAGACAAATGTTCTGAAGGGAGACCATGTCGAGACGCCATTCACACCAAGAGCGATATCTTAATCGTTAATTAATACACAGCGCCTCTTAAATCACACTTTTCAACAGTTAAGGTTACAGACTCTCTCTCCACCTCCCTACACTAGTATTTTGAATACATTACCCAAAAAGAAAAAAAGAGACAAACCGCACATTAAGTTTAAGATATAGATATAGATATCATGATGATATCGTTATCGTGAATTCTTTGGGCCACAATAATTGTGTAGTGAAAATCTAATATCGTTACAGCCCTGTCGCTGCTGATGTTGCCATGTTTGTATTGCCTTTATTTGCCTTCATTCAAATACCAGACTGTTTCCTCTGAGCGACAGTGTATACAAGGTACACAGATGTACGTATGATTCGTAGGCTTGACATAACATGAAAGAAGAACAGAAGCCAAAGCTCAGCTTGCACAGTTGAGTTAAATCTCACCATGTTTAATGTCTCTTTGCCCTGCTGTGAATACTGATTAATTGCTTACGTGACAATTATGGGCCTGGGTTCATATATTTTGTTGTTTTTCATCTTATTCTTCCAAACACATGTTTCGCGTGAGGCCATCTTTATGTTCTCTCAGTTCAATATGTCACCTGGATTCAACTCACCCTGCCAGCATTTTACTGTTCATTGGTGAAGGATAACATGATAACACCATGCAGTCAAGTGAGATTACAGACTATTGTGGCATTTCTATATATAGGAGATGGGATATCACATGGAGATGGAAGAACACAATTCAATTCTACCATCAATGCACCCTCACAGGCCTTCTTTATGTGCCTTGAAAGGTCATACAGTGTTGTATTTCTGTGGTGGTCTGGTTGGAATAATGAACTCCAATTGAAATCTGTATGTGTGACCTATATGCAATCTCTACTTTACTCTGTGCAATAATGGCTGGCTAGTATTTATTATATTTAAAGTAAATTGGATATGTGTTAAATATAAAGACAGAAAGTACATTAAATCATAAATCCTATTTTACCATAAGCTGTTATCCTTCCTGTGCCATGCGTAAAGCAACTATCCAGACACCTTAATTTGTTTGTTTTGCAATGAGACGAGCTCCATTCAGGCTCCCCACCTGAATCATTGCCGTATTGATGCATGCTGAAGATCATTTTCTGAGCTACTCGTCTGTGGAGTGGCTCGCATCCAGCACTTGCTTTTGTTTTAGGTCCCGGAGAAAAAGATGGATCCAAATCCAAGAGCAGACAAATAGGAGCGTTCGCTACCTGGATGCCAGGATTCTGCCTTGAATCAGATTAAACTACATTACCGAATGCACGGAGCAGACTGAAAATAAATCAAGCTTTATTGTGTGGAGGAGATAGATACATGTCCCGGGGGGGAGGGAACATCCAGCTGAAAACACAAGAATTTTTAAATTAAAGGAAGTACACTAAAAGTGCTGCAGTTTAGTTTTTCACCAGCCAAAAATGAAGCATATTTTTCTATATTATGTTGTCCAGGTGTCTTCCATTTGCAAAATTAGCTTTCAGAAGAAAAAAAAATCTTCAGCTGAAGTAGACATATATTTGTGATAAGGAAGACAAACACATTTAAGGTAGTTTTTAAGTCACTTTCATAGCAGAAATTATGCATTGAATTTCTTCACTGCACTGCTGCAACCAAAATAGCGGCTTACTCTGCAGATATATGATACAGGTCTGCATACAGAGCACAGATTCAATATAAACGTGTGTCGGCAGGCCTGACAGTTGAAAAAACAGTACACTCCTGACACTCCCCAAGCCTTTGTTTTATCGACCAACCTCCCTCCGCAGTCATTGTGGAGTCTATAATAAAAATGCATCAGATGCATCTCCCTGTCCTCAGCAGAACGTCACTCAGGGGACGACATGTAGACCTTTATGAGAGCTAATGACCCACGGCTTTTAGAGTCCCACAACCATCAGCATAATTAGGTTCAATGTCTGCACTCAACCTTTCGTTTATGTGTCCTTGAAAGCAAAAATGGCAAGTGATATTAACAAATGAACAGAGGGATCTTACTCGGATGGCAGGGATTGTATATTTTCAGGTGAAGCTGCCAACAAAAGTCTATTTGCCCTGTAAGACAGATTTAAGTTCCTGTATTCATTACCATTAAACTTTGAGTAACACTTGACACCCCTTATTTAGCATTTATAAGATGTATGTACCTAGTATAGTGTTTATATTACACACTAATGTAGTTGTAAGCAGACGCAACATTTTTAAGTGTTTATTAATGTATTTGACAACAATTATAAGTTCTCCTTTTACATATCATTTACAGGGACTGTTGAAGTTGAAAACTTGTGATATGTCAAGATATGTTGAGCTTAAAGGTTCATTTTTCTTACCTTGGAAATAGTCCACTTCCTAAATCTTGTGGCTTTCATAGCGTTTTCATGGAGAGTGAGGAACAAGTATTTATAGATACAATTTTATTAAAAAAGCACTTAATTAAAAAGTAAAACAAATTGATAACATTAATATAACAAATAAAATGTATAAATGCTAAATAAATACCTCATATTTGTGCAAACGTGAAGGTGCATTTTTATTAGCAAAAATGTCATCCGCTCAGGATGTTTCAAAGGAGGAGCAAAAGTTATTGACAAATTCATTAATAAAACTTTAAGATCTCCTTATATCTGCTTACAAATACTTTATAATTCAATACACTGCTTCTAAATGCTGGGTTGAAATAAAGCGTTACCAAATGAGGTTGAGTCATTTGACCCATGTTGTAGATCGCACATGGCTTTATGCAGTATGACAGACAAACATTGTTGCAGGAGATTTCCTTAACAGGTAGGTAACAAAGCACAACACAAAGTCAACACAGTCGAAGTCAACAGACTTATCAGTTTGTGTACTCAGCTCCAGTATCAGAAAAAATATGTATGATTACACCTCAAATCAATTAACGATCGTCTATGTTTTATATTAAGTCATTGACACTGTATATACACGCATAATGCACGAGATGTTATTCTGCCACATTTATGAAGGTATTTCTTCGCTCTCTGTGATCTAAGTTTATAGGTAAAATAATGAATTATGGATGTGGTCCCTTGCGACTGGTTATACCTCCCCCTAACAAGATGCATATGTAACAACAATTAGCACCTCGTACTAATCTGGGAGTTGCAAAGTGGAAATGCAGCAATCAGTAACGATTATTGCCTCATTTGTTTCTCTTATTTCTCCTTTTCATTCGATTGTTTTGCTCTAAAAGTGTTGTGTTGTCAGTGAAGCAGTGAGGTTGAATATTACATTATTTGTTATTCAGTCTAGTACTGAGGTTTAACATTTCCATTTGTTCAGTTATGTGAAAAACTACCTCTAGGATGAGTTTGTTCTTGTTTTCAGGTCAGTTTAAATTGTAAAATGTTCTTATTTTCTTCACACTGGTGAGTTAGCGGTGTATTTCTTGTTTCACAATGACCCATGTGTAAAGTTTTTAAAGAGTATCTTTTTTTTTCTGCAAATGAGGCCGAAGGACTAACATCTTTGCACTTTTGGAATGACATGCAGCATAATTTAAGAACTTAGTCCTGACCCATACTGTACTGTATGATGCCAGATGTTAAATCCATGCTGAGCCACAGCAAAGAAAACAGTGGATGTAAATATAATCATACTTTCTAGAGGAAATCTTCATTGACATACAGCAGTTTCCTTTGACCTTATGTGTTCTATGGAATCCCAGCTGAGAGACGGCAGTGTTCTTTGTTTGGACAAATGCATTAAACTTTTACATACAAAATAAAATCTCCCTTTCTTTTTTCTCAAGCACTCCATCAAACCCATAGAAAACACAGTACAGTGACGCAGATATGCAATGAAAAGCTACTAACAACCAACAACAATGGACAGAGATTGCTGATTGTACAGTAATTTCTGTTTTATTTCCAAACGCCTTCTCATTATGAATTGTGAGGATAAATGTGCTCACCACGGTTGATCTTATGTTCTCTCCATTCAGTACAGTAAAATTAGCTCAGCAAGGCTGTGGGTGGTGACATCATTAAATCGTTTGCACTGAATTCAAAGCTGGACCTAGACGCTGACAGAAAGTCATAGTAATTCAGTAATAACTGAAAGGAGCTCACTGCCCAAACAGTAATGAGAGCAATGCTTTGAAGTTTTTTATTTATTTTTTCTAAATTTGTACAGGCCTGCATATAACTTCATATTGTCATCATTTCAGTAGCCTTACAGAACATTTTTCTTTTAACTATATTTACTGGTTTTCAGTTTGCACATTGTCCCAAATTGTACAGTAAATACCATTACTGATGCACTTTGCCCTAGAGATTTGCAGGAGGTTGGCACCAGCAGACCTGAGACACTGGGAAGGGGCGTGCTGGTTGTTGAGGATCTTGTAGGTGATGAGGAGAACCGTGTAGTTTATCCCGAGTTTGACCGGGAGCCAGTGGAAGTCATGGAGGACTGGCGTGATGTGATCAGTTGAGCGGGTATCGGTAAGTAGGCGGGAGAGTTCTGTACGTACTGGAGTTTGTGGTACCGTAGAGGATACTGTTGCAGTAGTCAAGCCTGGATGTTACAAAAAAAATGAACAAGTGTTTCTGCAGCAGTAAGTGACAGTGATGGTTGGACGCCGGAAGAAGGTTGTCTTGGCAATGTGGTTGACCTGCGGCAGGACAAGAATGTGAGGTCATGGATGACTCCACACTCTCTGCCTGTTGCGGATATGATTGGATGGGGCGATGATGGAGCTTGTTGCTAAAGTAACGCTTGCAGCTCACTGCTGCTAACAGCTGGTTCGCTGTTAGCTCAGTTAGCAGTGCTGCCAGGGCTGGAAACTCAGAGCACCTAGGGAGCCTTGATGTTTACACCGCGAGCACAGGAGCTTTGGACCGCTGGGAGGAAGAGGTTTTCAGGCCTGAGGCACAAAAAATACAGAATCCTACATTATGTTCCTTTAAAGGTAATTTACTGTACCACAAGTTTTCAAGTAATGACAATTAACAAGGGATTTAGTTTCGAAAAATACTCTTCAACACAAACCCAGGCTGAGCCTTTTAATGTTGTGTTGATATTTTTTTCACTCATCAGCCCACACCTTTCCCCAGATATCTAATTCCCAAATGTCTCTCCGTAGCTGAGAGCAAGAATGATGCAAAGGTTATTGGACTTTCATCTTGCATGATGTGATGTGACTGCACGGAGCCATCGACAGAAGTAGAAAGAAGGTCAAATGGTACCTTCATGTATTACTATCAGTCATAATGTGTATGCAGCTCTAACTCATTCTCCTCTTTCTTGCACGAGTTGTAAGATGTTGGGAGTTCGGAGAAAGGATGGCTGTATCGTGACGCTTTACAGAAGTGACAACCGATGCTGCCAGTGTCTCAGTAATCGCGTTCCCTCCGCCAAATTTGTCATCCAACCCTCCACTTTCTTTCTTTTCCAGCGCAAATGAGTGCACACACAGGAAGAGCTTGGCTTCTCAAGCTCCATTTTTGCTCTGAATAAAAAAAATAAAATAAAAAAAAAAAGAGGCCATGCTTCAGGTTACTTACGGTGATACCGCTAGTTCCCTCAAACAAATCCAAGTGAAATATCTGCGCCACAACATGCTGAATGCCTATATTAAGGTTAAGAATTATAAAAATAATTACCGTGCAGTACAGAAATGTCATAAATAAATGGGTCATTCATCTCTTGGCTGGCATGTGTTGATCACAGTGAGGCTGAAATCTCCCTAATGAGCAGAGTTAATTCTTGCCACAGCCATTGTGACTGTGATCACTAAGTGAGGCTATTACCGTGTCTAATGATGCTGATTTGGCTTTTACGAAATATTCTATTTCAAGCTGTTATTCTTTCTATAGAAATATAAAAATGACATTCACAGTTTTACATGCTATAATTCTTGTTACGTGGGATCTAGAGTGCTGAATTCCTCCTGCCTGCGTGCTGAAGTGTATAAAAGCTATTCCGCCGTTGACTATCCCCCGGTGAGAGCTGGCAATACTGAAATGCAGAGAATTTGCAATAGAATCCCATTAGATTGATGGTCCCTTCTTTTTGGTGCATGTTTCATTTCCCTGTTATTTGCAACTAACAGCAAGGCTACATCTCGGTGGAATTTCCCCGTGTATGGGTGACGTTTTGCAAGTCTAATTTCTGCCTTTGAATTGAATTACAAAAAAGCGGCCACATCCATACAGTGGATTTGCATCTGGATCATTTAATATTTCCCTGTCAAAGGTCGTTAATCTTGCTTTTGTTTGGTATACAAATTGCGCAGACAATACGGTGGAGGGACATGAACAAGGAGGTATAAATATCACATTATCACACAGCCCCGCTTTTTTTAATCAACGAGAGAAACGGGAAAATTAACGGATTCATCCTGATCATGCTCCAGCACAAGATGAACTATGCAGTGAAAGTCTGTGGCAGGTTGATTCCAAAGACGGACACCATTCAATTTTTCAATCTCTGCTTTCGATAATCTCACGCTGTGCAAAGATTACAACAACATGCAGCCTTACATTTAGATCCCTTGAGCCAGCTCATTTAGCGCCACACAACACCCACAGCTTAATTAGCTCTGTCAGTATCATTTGCAATTCTGAATGTTTTCACATCATCTTTTTGATGGTTGGCAAAAAGACACATTTTCTCTATTATTTAGTCAGCTACTAATCTAATCATTACTATATCTTGGGAGTGTTTTTTTCACTTTGCAGGCAGTTAGCTGTGACTTGACGGTCTACATAAAAGCCTATGCTGTGACTGCACAACAGTAAGTGTGTGACACGTGTGAGGCACTAATTATGATGATTAATGAGCAAGGGCACATCTTGTCTTTCGTTAAGCATGATCCTGCGAAAATAGTTCCAGAACCAAAGCGCTTCAAGCTTGTCCTTGTTAGGGTAATCAACACAATGATCTCTTTGTATCGTAAAAACTCCGAATCAAGACTCATCCGAGAAGACTAACTAATTCCTATTCGCTGGATATCTTAAAGGATTACTCCAGTTTTTTACAACTTGGATTTTATTTTTGCACTTTTGGCCGTGATTGGAATTGGCTATGATCACAGTTCTTACAGAGGTAATTGCTCAGGTCTGGAACACAGTGGAATCTCAAACAAGGATCAAGGGGTCAGATGATCATACAGGTTTTTACACAGATGGCTTTAGGTTAACTAAATGTATTGGGAAGTGAAAATAAAGACCAACGGTAAAATATTCAAAAATAATTGTAATCTACCATACTTGTCGTGGTTGCACATGTGCTGTGCGGGATATATCTGCACTTTCAGTTTTACCTCCAAATGGTTTGGATTGTTCGTATCGATAGCTGATCTGCTTATCGGACAAACGTCACGGATCCAACTAAATTCAGTGCTGCTCTCATCATTATGCAGCTGTAAACTAACGTGCGTAAATCTGACGTTTACACCTCACCATTTCCTAATTGTGCTTCACAATAAACACTTTTTGATGCGGAACGAAAAATGTCGAAAATGTCTTTCGCGGTTAGCTAACATTAGCACGCACTCAACTCCTTGTCTACTGCTAGTTATAGACGTTTTCTGCACTTTTTTTGACAGGATGTTGTTTTTGAAACTTTGTACAAGTGGAATTCAATTTAGCACGTATTTAACAAAGCTTGATAACGGAGAGAGGCTCAGGAAACAAGGATGGATCTTCTAGCTGGTCAGTTTTGGTCTGGGAACAAAAGTCACCCACGCACAGGTGAGGTGGTTTGGGGAAGATGAGAACATGTAATTAGGCCGAAAGAAGCCTGTGTGGACACACAGAGGACAGAGGTACTAACCCTCTTTGATTTTTGTTTAGCGACATTCCTATGTCTTTAATTACAGCTATGAAAATAAGACCCAAGTTGTAATAAACCTCATTTGTTCTCTCATTTGGTCTTTGTGTGAACCCTATAAACTGGGCTGTTGAAATAAACAATGGGGAATACATTTATAAACAAATACCCACTAAAGTGAATGCCAAGCTCTTACTGTATGAGCTGTTTTCTTTAGTTTTTATTAAGAAAATGACGATAAATATTGATGAGAGACACACATTTGTATAGTTAGTGTTCATGTGTCCAGGTAAATCCTCTATAATCTTTCCAGCTCTGTCACAGTCTACCTGCTCCTTTGTACCAGCACTGGCGGATTTGTTTTAGTATTTATTTGTTATATGCTAATAATGTATTGTATTTTCCTCCACATTTCATTATGCACACTGGAAACATTCCCAGGCTCATTAGCTGGTTGAGATAAATCGTCCCGACCATGTTTTGGTATTAATGTGATTCTCAATTGCTTTATCTCACATCAAAGCTGAGGAATTGGCCTGATGATAAAAGGTTTTTCCGAAGAAACTTATTCTATTGACTTTTAAAAAGATAAGTGTCTCCATGGAAAATTAAACATGATTATTAAACATTAATGAGTCTATTGTTCAAGCCAACAACAGAGATGAGGTTAAGGTTTGTGTCCGTGAACTTGATACAACACATATCTGCCCCAAAGGCCTTCGAAGGTAAAAAACATATCAATTATCTATCTCAAAACTGTCTTCTGCATGATTCATGAAAAGCTGAAAATGAAAGCTGGACCACTTCACAAAGGGTTTGCGATACTTGACATATGGAACAGCCCCCAAATAGATAAAAACATTGTAAGCATTTTCAGATTATGACTTCTAGTAGTTTGGTCCACATATTCCACTACGTAATTCACATTACGCATGACTACACATGGAGTAGACACACATATACTGTCATATATGCTTAGACCTCCACATTAGGACAGATGCTGCACAATTACTGTCAAACTTCAAATAAACATCAACACTAGAATAAGATAATTTATCTCTGGCAAGGCTACTGTGTCGTAATCCAGTCAATCACTGATGAGAACAGCTATAGATTCACTGCCTAATCAGTTTGCTGGAATGAGGAAAACAAAGCAACAACATGAACAACAAAAACAGAACAAAACAAATGATTTGAGATAAAATCATTACAGACTGAACCCTCTGGTGTTCAGTTTGGTGGGAGTTTACCATTGTTTTCTTACTGTAAACTGACACTTTGTAAAACTTTTTCTAAATTCTGAAATCGTTTTCTTGACTGAGCCGGAATTCCTGCATGTAGTTGTTATGATGGCTGTCGGAAACTAAATGGTAATTTATCCAGTTATTTTTTCTGCTTTGCATGTCATTGTTGCTCGAGGAATAGTTATATACATATACTTATTTAGTACAGTAGACCTGAGAAGCCATTTAAGCAGAATACCCGAGTAAAGCTACAGCAACTTTAGCGTGGTAAAAGAAAGTTCTCTTGAATGTCCATGTGGTATATAAAACCCGATGTAGTGCCATCCAGGGTGCTCTTCCAGTGGAGAAAATGTGACGACGTGCCTGTGTGGCCTTAAAACGAAGAAAACGTGAAGCAGTGCCACACATGCTGCTCTACATGCTAGAAAACCTTCTGTGCTCTAGTGGCCCATCACTTGCAGCTGGAGCCCTTTCTACTTTTACTCCACCACAGCCAAGTTGTATAAGCTAATTGTGTGATTTCAGCACAAGATATTTCCCATTTGATTGAACATTGAAGTCACGGTACTATCATAATTGCAGAAATATTTACATCAATGCTATGCTGCTATCTGCTTTAAAGTGAAATTTTCTATGACATACCATCCATTATTTTTCATCTTGGGTGTAAGGGTTTTGCAAATAAAAACTTATTTTTCATCTCATGTTACTTGCATCTGTCATCTGTCTGAAGAAAGAATCCCCTAATTGGCGTAAATTTAAGCAAAAAGACCTGACTGAAATCACCTGAGACATATTTCTCATATTTCTCACAAGTAACGCTAGGGTGGGTAGTGTGTTTCAGAAACATTTTTGTTGTATTTGTTGAAATACTCTTTACATCCCGACAGCAATCAAGAAATCAAATGCTTTGACAAAAAAACTATCGGGTATCTGTGGACTGTAATAAGTCCGGCATGTTGGCTGTCCAATCATTTCATTTGGGTGAATGAAATTATTTGACGGCCGACATGCCTGTCAAACTACCCGCCTGTCTAACTCATGGTCTGCCTGTCTGTCTGCCTGTCTGTCTGTCTGCCCGTGCACTTATTGCGTGTCAACATAATCTACCACAAGTGGCGAGCTTGACAGCTGTGATTACGAAATAAAGCCATGTTCTTTTGTTTGTGTTCATAATGTATATTTTGGCATTTGGCTTTGGAGGGAGAACTAAAGCAACGGGCTGTCAGTGATGTAACCATGGCGACTTTCTCACTAGATTTAGCGACTTTGGGAGCTAGTGCTGCTAGTTACTCTTACTTTACTTTTGATCAGTTTATTTTTATCAGTTTAGATCTCTCCACGATCAGACAGAACCAAAGATTTATTACAAACTTTATAACGGACTCAAAGGCGGCGCCCATTCATTCTAACGAAAATTGCCCGCACATAAGCCAAAATAGTTTTCTAGCTTTACATTGGGATGGCGTCATACACATACAGAACAGCTTTTTAGTCTCTTGGGAAACTTGTACAAATATGAAACCTCCATAGTTTAAAAAAATACTAATACCAAGAGCAATAATTCAATTGATGTTCTGTCTATAGTCTTATACACTTACGCCACATAATGCCTGTTTTCCACAGAAAGATAAATCTGATGGATCAGATAATGTCATGAATGTGTTTTCATGATTTAGAGCTGAAAATAGCTTCCGTACTTATTAATGTCAAACTGTCCCCATGTTGTTTAATCAATTCTCACTGGCATGCTTGCTGGGTGCTAATATTATAACCATACACTTTATTTTGTGTCCATGGGAACACCGCTGGAAGAAAATGGGAGAAAATTTGTTGCTTACAAAATCTAAATAACAGTTTATTTTCTTTAAAGGTCATAATTGCTTAGAATCACAGTAGCGTGGAGTAGCGGAATTTTTCTTGGTAAACTTGATGTAAACTATTACATTTAGCAGAGGCAGCAGGAAGCTAATTTATAATAGCGTGCAAGCTGCCGAGAAGAGCCTAGTCTGTCTAACAGTAACAGGTGTCTGAGTTAGATGTGTTGAGCTGAAAACAGCTTGTGTTCGTTTCCTAAAGCAGCAGATGGAGAGTGGTTTTCTCCGAATGTGCCCGGTCATATGCAGGCATGATTATACCGACGACACTGAGGAAGCGGAGGATCGGTAAAACCTGTTTCAAGCTCATTTTATATAAACATGTCAGTATTTATCGGCTGGTTTGAACATTAAAATCTGGTCACGGATACAATGAGTCATAGAGGAGAAGCTGTAAGTGCAGCTGGCAGATTTAGATCATTACTTTAAGTTATAGCATGACGCTGTAGTGGTAATTGCAGTATAATGGGCCATCAATGTAAATTTGGATGTTGGTAATTGTAGCTGTCTGGCAGAAAATGGACAACAAGTTCATTTTCCATTAATGGCAATACATATACTTATTCAGCTTTCTTTTTTCACCGGTTCATATTATGTAACTGAAATAAAAACTGTAACATTTTTATTACGGTTAATTATTTAGATGTAGCCCACTTATTGTTCCAACAAGTTGAGGAGTTGAGGTTACATAAGCTCAGGAAATCGTGGCGACAGTTTACCCGTAGACAATCCAAGGTGCTATGGTTGATCATGTGTTTTGGATTCATGAGGACAGGTGAGAAAAAGGAGAAAAATAGCAGGCACAGCTCGTCTCAATTAAAGGGCCAAACAGTCCATTTATATGAGCATCAACACAACCAGTATGAGAAATAATTTAACACTGTTCTGCTTGAGTGAAAGGGCACCGCAGGCCCCCCATTACTATCTGATTAATATGCATAAAATAAGATATGGGCCTGCCAGTATCCTCTTCTTCACCTTAGCATTAATTGTAAGCTACAATAATGACTTTGACCTTCACTAGTGAGTTGTTTAAGTATGTAATGTGTACTCCCCCACACCTGTGCTGCAGCAGGTACTGTTTGTCATAGGCATACTGAAGAACAAACGTTTCCTGCATTGAGTGTCCTAATTCTTAACTTTTTAAAAATGATTCTCAAAGTTGCACAGTCGGGCTGTATATTCAATACACAACAACTGTAAAATACCGAAAGCTGACGCTGAATGCTTGCTCAGGTTCTTTGACAGTTTTCCGATTTAAAAGAACCTTACCATTATTTAGACTCTATTTTGTATATATTTTGTGAGTCAAATTGGCCGTAGGGCAGCTTTTGTGCAGACAAGATTTAACATATGAGAAGATTGAGTTGTTGTAGAGAAACATGTTCACCAAGCGGTTTCTGTCACTATGAATATTAATTGTGTCAAATTGTTAACCATTTCCTCTATTTTAAGCTACAACCCACTATTTGGCCACATGATGAGACTGTGAGTAGGTGGAAAGCAGCAACCGTTTACTGACATAGATGGAAACATTCCCATTGTTCCCTCTAGCAGGGCATGCAACCCCAACACTATGCTGTGGGGAAATTAATCATTACCACACTATGTACACTGCATGTTTACTGGGTGCAGAAAAAGCCAAATGACAATCCATTGTGCGAAACACACGATAAGCATCTAATATATTCTCTTTTGTTTAGAAATGCTAATTGGTAAACATTTACTCAATATGCATGTGTATGTCTACGCTAGAGGGAAACGGAGAGAGTATGCATAACATCAGGAAGTTATTTGGTTTGTGGCACAGGTGTCTGGTTTGGAATGAAAATGTAATGCTCATTTGCAAACATAATTCAATGCGAGATACTGGAAGGCTTTTATAGAAGTTATATAACTTTTTAGTGAATGAGCCAGCCTGGATCAGCAGGATTTCCTACGACAAATCGCTTATTTACCAAATCATCACATAAACGGCTTTGCCTGATGCTCTGTATGACCATTCAATGAGAAAATAACAACTCGCCACCAATGTTTTTCACCCTTGGCTGCATTGTCAATCCTCTTACTGTGGCAGGATGTGAGATTGGGCTTTCTGTCACGGTGCATTCATAGTTGCAGCAACACGGTGACGGGGAGATTTCGTCTCCACCGTGAGCAGATAACAATCACCAGCTATCACAACTCATTCAGGCCCTGCACCAATGTCAGAAGCAGCCTTTTCAAGATGTTAGCGATTAGCATGGGTTGGCCTCGTCGCTAATGACATTTCAGAGCATATTCCAATGACAACGCTCCTATGCTGCACTCATTAGCATTCCGACTACCCCGGATTGGGTCAGAGGTGGCAGGCAGGATGTCTGACAGCATGCCAAAAGCAGCGCAACTGCCTGTCCACTCTGCTGAAGACCACAAATGCCCCCTCAGTCATCCTCAGAATCGTGGTGCATGGATGCGCAGGTTGCTGCTGACTCATCTGATGCCTACAGTGGCCACAAAAAGACTGTGATAAATGATGAGCAAGTCAGCTGGCAGGTCCCTTCTTCCATTTGAGTTATTTCCTCTACAGATACAGAAGCAGAATATGTGACGGGAGGAGAGGCATAAGTGGAAGGTGCGGTACGGAGGGTGGGCAGCAGGAGAAAAGCACTGTAATGTAGCTCTTAAAAGTACTTTTTCATGCTGCAACGGCTCTCTGAAAAACAAGACATGAATGCGACATCAGAGAGAAGTTGAGTCCAGTTGAGTCCAAGAAAAATGGAGCATTTCCTTTGATGTAAGAACGCAATGGGAGAAAAGAAAGGAAAATAGTCATGGAATGACACATTTAAAGAATGCTAGCCAGCCAGTTTTTCTTGATCTTCCTGTCATATCGTGTCATGAAATGTTTTCTTTAAAATATTTTTTTTCTCTTTCGTGTGCAGGAAATAATGCCACAAAAATAATTGCGGCACAGTCGCAGTAACAGATGCTGACAGGTAAGTTGACAGATGGCTTTCTAAAGGCCACTGAGCTCAGTAAAAAGAAAATTAAATAAATAACAGCAAATACAGCATCATGTTTGAGATTAGATGCTACTGTTTTCATCGCCATCACTGTGAGCAGAACTATTAGCATTTATTTTCAGCAGCACTACGCTGGCTACCTGCCCAGCAGCTTGGCATTTAACCTCCAAACAGGTGCCGGTGATGCTGATTTTTGATGTTGAGTACTGAGTCAGAAAGATGATCTCTGACACACAGATACACAGATACAGTAACGCTTTACTCTCTGTTTTAGGAATTAAAATGGAAGAACTGTCCTTTAAAACTGACCTTGAATGTGCTTGTGTCTGTGTGTCTCTGTGTGTGTACGTGTCAGTGTGGGTGGGGTAGTGGGCGGATGATTGAAGGGGGGGCTGATACTCAAAATGGTAATCACATATCTCATTGCATGTATAATGAATCACTGAGAGTGAAATGGACAATTTAAACAGCAGTCACATTTTAATTTTTACAGCTTATGTGGGGGAAAAACACGATTGTCTGTTTACATTTGGATTCAGGCTTTTTCATTTTTTTATAAAATTGAATTGCAAAAGATTGGTGGATAATTTTTCAATTGACATCAATCTTAAAAGATAATGAAAATCTAAGTGTGCTGTTGATTTGACCCATTTTAATTGCTCCGTAGAAGACAGATCACCTAAATCAGACCAGAAATAACAATTATTTTAATTCATTTCATTCCTCGTTTCATCTGAAAGTCCAAAACCCAAAGATGTTCAGCTTACTATCATATATGACGAAGGAAAGCATTAAAACCTCACAATTTCTGAGCTGGAACCAGCAAATATTTGGCATTTATGCTTGAAAAATGACGATCGATTATCAAAATAGTTACCGATTAACTTTCTGTCGAGTGATAAGTCATTCCAGCGTCTTAGAATCTTAACTAATAATATAAAGCTGGTTCCTCCAAACTTTAGCAAACAATTAACTACTTTGAATTGAACCTTTAGCATTGCATATTAGCATCTTCTTAAACAATAACAGAATTCACGCATTATGACTTTTGTCATTTGTCGGTGATAATGCAGCAACATATAAAGCAATAAAAACACAAGACATCGATGATATCACCTAAAACATTTAACATAAAGACCCATGTTAAACATGAATGACCTCAGATCTGCAGCCACACATGTATTGTATGACTTATATGCAAAGCTCAGGGTGCAGTCCAGAAGAATAGTAGTAGTATTAATAGGAAGTGTAGCGCAGGAAGTTTTTAAGATTTTGGGATTTTAGATCAGTTGCACTAGATATACTGTACGTGACTTTCTGTAAATATTCTTTTTAGCCAAAGGCATTCCTGAGGGCAGGCATTCAAACGAAGCACGTTTCTTTCAGTTCTGATAGTAACCGAAAACCCCAGCTGATTCTGTGGCTTCCCAGTGATTTTACTGAAAGTGTAACCACTCTAGTTAAAGTGTTTTTGAATTCAAACCCACGGTGTCCATACCAAGATGTTAGATTGTAGAGTGTATCCAAAATGAGGCTTTTAACGCAGGTTCAAGCAGAAAAGCAATTATCATTATAATTCATCCTCAGCCTTTCAGTTCCACCTTTCAGTGATTTCACTAGGATATGTTTCACAGGTTTTCCTGTCATCCAATGCTCGTCTTAGCTGAACAAATACTGTATATTTCACATATCCAAAAAATATGTTACATACTTTTTATTGTACATTTTGATTTTGTATTCATGATTCTTGACTACTTGTTTTTTTTCTCCGTTTATTGTGACCGTTTGGTACTAAAATGTGAAAACCTACTTGGCAATAAACCTGTTTCTAATTCTGATCCTGTCCTATCCCTGTAAATGGGGCCAACGGCAGAATCTTATTCTGAAATCTTTTGCTGCTTTCTTATTCACTTGCGGTGTCTTTCCTGATTGAAAATCCCATCCGGAGAGTTTTTCTAAATTTATACAGGTGCACAATTCAAACAAGTGAAAAATGGCGTATAGCTTGTTTTAAGATCGTTCAATCTTTTGCCTGCGGTTGATAAATGTACCAGCCAATGGCATTAAGCCTGAAACAAACATAAAACTCCACTGCAGTACGAGTGCGGCTGTCAGACAGACCCAGAGGTATAATACCTTCATAATCTGCAGCTGGACTTTGTTTGGGGATCAACAGGCTGACCCACACTGGCAGAACAACTTACAAAAGCTACAGCTTAAACAGCTCACAACGACAGAAAAAAAAAAAAATCTTGCCTCAGTTATCCTCACAATACCACCGGCTCACCAAACAACACTGACACCTTCTTGGATAATTGGGTACTGTCTGCCCTGTCGTCCCTGTCAGTGGTCTTCTCTTGAACCACAACAAACGAGCAACACAAAACCTGAAAAACAAGATATGATATGTATTATTCGATTACAAATCATACAATTAAAGTTAAATGTATCAGTTGAACAGTCAACAATTTCTCTCGGGATAAATAAGGTTCTATCTCTTATCTTAAAGTTGTACATAAACAGTATATGCAGATACAGCACAAAGGGTTTCCATAACCAGCAATGTCATCACAGTAACTTTCAGGATGTACATACTACATGAGATTTTTTTACCCAACAATTGGATTCATTTTGGTTTATAAAAAAAAGATGCTTTGGAGTGTTGCTTTACTTTTGTCTTTGGCTTGTGTAGTCCTAAAGTCTCGTAGGGAAAAGCCCCATGGCCATGAGATGGCTATATGCAGTAGAATGCTTATGAGTCTTTTTCACACTGAATACTGATTAACATATGCATTATTAAGTCGGGGGTGTAATAAGGTCTTAAATGTGTGTGTTTTTCCTTACTGCTGATTTTGATCTTACTGTCAAATACTTTAAAACAATTAATTCATTTCTTGAGGGACATTATCTACCCATTTGATATGCAATGCTTTATCTGTTTTGCAAATGCTCATTAAAACCTCGCCTCAGGTTATATACACAGGTATATATGGTCTACAGATGTGGCTCATCACATGCCGTGTGTATCAAAACACTTTGCACCTCTGAACAAAGAGTCTGCTTGACAAAATCCGAAAAAAGAATCCATGTACTGACACCCCGAGCAAGGTCTTTTGATGAAAGAATGTACAACTATGGTAATATCAAGAGGATAACGATAGTTGATGTGTCAAATGAGGTCCAATAAAAAAAAAATATTCAATCTAAGAAATAGCAAAATGAGTAAGGAAAATACATTCACATTTGCAGTTACATGAACTAATAAATGAAAAGATTGGGAGACAATTAGATACCGCAATATGATTCAAATAAAAAGTGCATTTCTGTTTGCCTCTCATATCTTTTTCATGTCTTTGTGAAAGTCCAAATTCTATTTGCAGAGAACAAAAACACACTTTTAACCTTGGCTTTGAAATCTCAAAGTGAGTATGAGGCATGCTTGAATATGATTCAAAATGGTGGGTTAAAAGAATGTTAATATCAACAGCTATAGACGCAGCCATTCCTTTAAAGTAATTAATACAAATGCAAACGTAAATGACCAAATGACTTCACCATTCACAGTGTATACAAGTCAATTGAGACACCATCGAAATCTAATTAATATGAAAGTTTCAATCATGTCCATTTTGGCATTAAGGTACTCTGCTAATCTCTTCATCTAAAACACACAATTATAATTTAGTGCTTTCGGACACGTCAGTCCCTTCAAATCTCCTCTTTAATCGCTTCTGATGCATGTAGTTGGAAATTGCTCTGTGAGCGATCGCAGGTTCACGAACAAACCTGTTTTAATGAGGTATACTGCTTAAAACTCCACAGGGGCTCACACGCGATGCAGTATCACTGCAAATAAGTCTTCAAACAATTGAAACTGCCATAAGTGTCACAATAACAGCTAATTTCCCATTCTCGCATTTTCCCTGGCATTTCCCCTGCCATGTACCAAATCTGTCGCTGTCCTTTCAGATCCTGCACTCACCACCTGCCCTGCCGAACCCCCTGCACTCCCGCAATTTTTGCCACAGGGATGTAGCAAACTTGTGGCGAGTTAGTCTCATTCGCGTGCCAAGTCACATAGAATGTACAGTATGTACAGAGCTTATATTTGATATCTGAGCTTGGCCCTCATTTCCCACTCATGCAAGCATATGCCAAGCTCAACACTGCAGAGATTGTAGGTTGACAGTAATAACCCCTTTTTAAATGCTACATTTACTGAAATGTTATGTGAGCAGCAGCAGCAGCAGCAGCAGTATTAGTGGCAAATGTTTGCAGCAGTGTTACGGCAGCCACTGGCCTCACCTCAGACCACAGAGGAAATATACTATCTAATGAGCTCCTCTATGTGCCGTCTGAGCACCAGATGCTGTGTGGTGTCTCCATAACAAAGCACCTGATATTAGGAGCATGCCAACACAAGACAACAACCGAAGAACAAGACTAATTACTGGGATAAATTGCTCTAAATGACATCTTTCAGGCTAATGATATTGTTTTAAGTCCAAGGAGACAACTGTGGGGAAACCTTTGGACCAAGCTGTCAATTAGGCAACGATAACTGACGGATTAGAATTCCGGCTCTGTGAGGCTGTAATTAGACGGAGCAGTGGTTTGGGGTAAATACTAACGTCATCATGCTAACATGATCACAATGACAATTGCAGTATGCAGTTAGGCTACTACCATTTTCATTATTTATTACAAAATAGTACATTTCAATTCTCTAGGTTTTATTGGATCGTAGTGTCGAGGCCTGCTGCTCTCCTAATATACTGATATTGAATCTGCTTACATTTAGTTACGTTAGTATTGTATTGACGTGTGAGAATATAGCAGATATTTGCAAACGTGTGGCATTTCTATTGCATAATTTCCTCCATTGTCAGTTACTTGCAGCATTTAGTCTGTTCCTTGCAGTATTTATTTCTTGAGTGGTACTGTTTATGTGAAAAGAACCATCCATATAGCAAAATATAAATAATATAAACTACACTGACTTATTGTACAGGCTAGACTGTGCAACTTAACCATGCTATGTTGAATGAGACTATACTTGAAGCTAACATTAATCCTGTATCATGCTTCTAGACAGGCCTGTTCCTGTACCAGAGAAAGAGGCTGAAATAGAGGCAGAAAGCAGAGCAGAGGATGATGGGGGTGAAGAGAGCGCTCAAGGTAGTGCCGATGAAGAGGTGGAGGAAGAAGGAGGAAAAAGAGAGAAGTCAGATGAATCCTCGCCAGATGACTAAGCCTCCCTCAATATTAGGGTTTATGAAATAAAATGTCCATATCTTTTACTTTATGAGACTGCCTATGTACAGCGCCCAGAATTCTGTGCTATGCCTATTGACCACAAATCTCAACCTCGTGGTGGCACTAGAGGAAATGACAGGGGATCACCAACGTTAAAATATAATGGTGGGAACAATGTATGTATGTCTTTACTTCCACAAGAGCATCAGCAGGCTCTTACACTGTCAAGCACACAAGCATCAACTGAACAAAGCCGAGACGTGGACACGCACGTCAGCACGAGAAGAAATAAATAGACTTTTAGTACTTTCGTTTTTTAGCATTAACGAGCTACAATTAATGCAGTATAATACGAATAAATCCTACCATCATGAAGGTTATAATAAGATCATTTGAATGCTTGTGGTGCTGTTGAACTGGATTGTATTATACAGACACATGTTTCATTGATAAATGAGGTGTAAATTATCATAAGTTATTCTGCCATATCTCAAGAAATGTATATCTGCAGTGCCTTTAGTGTAACTTTCAAAATAGCGGTTTAGTGCTCCTCTAACTGGCTTCAGTAAAAAAACTGCTGTGATTTATTTGCACTCAAACTTAATTCTTCAAAGAGATTTTTTTTTTTATTATTCAGTGTATTGTTTTTGCAGAAACTCAATTTTATAGTGACAACAGATTTATGAGTTCAGGGAACAACGCAGTAGTTAAATTGAAAGAAAAAACATCCAGAGTGCAGTTTTTATCATTTTTCTTTGCAGTTTGATTACTGGGACGTCTGTGGGACTGTGAGGAAGCACGGGGGGATACAGCTCATTTGTTCGATGCTAATGTGATGGAAAAAAGATGAGGTCAGCGAGGCATCGGAGTCACCAAAGTGGGATTGATTCCAGATCAGATCTCACTTACATGAGAAACATGGGTGTAAACGTATTGATTATGAGTGCTCAGAAATCCTCAGTGCCTCTGGCTAGATTAAAGATGCTGGAGCCAGAATCAGCAATGTCCTTCTCCTCTCGCCCCGTCCTTCTCTGACAGCGTCGTGATTATCAGGGATCTGACTCCGTCAGCTCTTCCCACCGTTGGCTTCACGGCGTTAACAACTGGTCAGCATAACTTTCCTGTAAATCACACTTTGCCGAGGGTGTTTAATTAATAGCCACAAATTCCATTTGCAGGAATATTCCCCCGGTATAAAATTCACAAATCAGAAATATAACACGTAAACACAAATGCAGCTTAATTTCTTTTGTTATTTACATGAATTAAATTCTCAACTCTTGACACACAGCACAAAAGACTATGGGCCCGTTGCCAGAAATTATCTTCAGATGTCTCTCTTTGCCCTTGTGTTTTTACTGAATTTAGTATAAATTCAAAACTACAAGACAAAACTGCTTCTGTACAAATATCTAATCATTCACAAGGTGACACATGTAGACCTCAGAGGCGGCCCTCCTTCACAAGTCTCAATGATAATCTGCACTTACTTACAACGCTGATTATGTCTGTGGAAGACAAAAGTCCACCGGGCATTCAGTCCTGCTATTGCACAGAGACAGAGAAACACGAAACAAACAAGATTAATAATAGCCCGCGGTGCTCATCCCTGGGGCTAAGCAGCTAACAACTCTTGACAAAACAGGTTTTAGAACGGCAGATGGATTGTCTGTAGAAATGAAGGGAATGTGCACTGGGAGTGTAATGAAGAGAGAGAGCTGGGTGCAGGCTTTTCCCAGAGTCCCTTTGAACGAGACTATGGAAATTAAATCAGCCTGTGACAGTCCCCATCGACGGATTCCACCTGGGGACAGTGACCACAGATATGAATGTACACTAATCAGCCTTTGTTTTATACAAAAAAAAAGGATGCTCTTAGTAATTACAAACAATACTCTGGTGGTTCAATAAAAGACAAGCAGTCCTTGGGAGAGTTACAACCGGTCCAACTAAGAAACTGAACACAGGCATCAAAATCTTTTTACCGGCTGTGATGAGAAACGTGAGATGCATTTATTTATCAAAAAAAAGGTAAAGCCAGTGGAGCATGTTTGGTTTCAGAAATTTCAATTTCCTGATTCTCTTCAACATCAAAGCTTTCAAGCACCTTCATGTTAATTAGGACTCTCGCTTCTCTGTTGCTGATACTGGATACGATTTTGGATAAAACCGGAGGCTGTGAGGACAACTACGTGGCATTTTATCACTGACTCGTAGACAACTGTTCACACAATAAGATGTTAAAGGATAATTCCGGTTATTACAACTTGGGTATTTTGTAGTTTTGTCCATCAGTAATAACACTGTAACAACATATCAACATCAAAAAGAAATCAAAGTGGGCAACAAACACAAGCAGTTAGACGATCAGGTAATAAAGAAAACCCCAGATTCATTTTAATTTAATTCAATTTAATTTGGAGAGGTTTTATTGACAACGAGTGTGCAAGTGTGCTCTCTTTCCGTTATTTAAATGTTTTTCGAGTAAAATGTTTTTGGATAATCCCTGGCCAAATTAAGATGCAACGGGGGCAGAAATGAGCAACTGTCTGTGCAATGTTTACAGTTCTTCTCAACCCCAGACAAAAATGTCGATATTTTGGGCAATTCTGCAAAACCCTGGATTATGTTCAGTGACAAGCCTTTTTTATGTCAAAATGTTTATTTATTCTCACTTGGCAACTATGGCATGGTTAAGGTTAGGCAAAGTGACAGAATCTTGGCATTGGTCCTCCAATATGAACATACTGCATTTTCTAGGATACTTGGCTGGTTTTATTTATACTGGTATACTACCCTGCCCCAGTAGCAGGTATTAGATGTGTTGCATAACCGCACTCAGACGGGTGGATTTCCAAATAATGGATTGTTGCTGCTGATAGAAACGCTATGTTATTGCGCTTATTATATTACAGCGCAAACACGGCCATAAAGTTTTGCAGCTGAGTGCAATTTGTCAATTTTTAAGCCTCAAAACTTCAGGCAAGGAAGTTAAAAGTCACAGACAGAGACCGTATTTTGGATTTAATATCCTAGTCTGTCAGTATAAATGCGCTTAATTTACCACAACTCTCTGAAGACGCTAATAATTTCATGTTGCAATTAGCGTTGATCTTAGTAATTTGGACTGTTTTTGCGATGAGGCACATTTGCATAGAAAGGGCCAATTTTGCGCCAAATGTAAGCATATTACCTCATTTAAATGCGTGCAAATAGCTCAGGTGCACCTGGACGCTATTTGCTTGGCAGCATTCCACCCTTTGTGGTGCTTTGAGTATTGCACACTTTCTTTTTGTCTTATTTGTGCAAGTTTAGCAGCCACAACAGCCGCACAATCATTTTGTGAATCGCCCCTGAATCTTTAGCAGGGACACCCATCCACACTCTGAATAACACACCTGGCCTGTTGAATGAGACAGGGATGGGTAGCTTTAATCATAAGGTATAACTGCTAATGTTGTGCTCATGTCTGTAAAAAACAGGGATCAGAGATCAAATCCAGAAGCTGTCAGGAAACTACGCCCACAGGAAGCCCCCAGGCAGCTGGCATTACTGCAGTGATGTGAAAACCAACTACTACCTGACACATTTAATCAAGTGAGAGGGTCCACATTTAGACAGGCATGGTCCACAGGGAACGTGCAGAAGGGCTTCACAGAAAAAGGAAGAGAAAGGGAGAAAAAGAGCATCTTGTCTGATTGATTCTCTCAATCCTTGATTGAAATCCGTCCACTAATACGTGACTAGAAAGACGGATTTAGTTTGACAACTTTGAATGAAACAATGCAACCCTCAAATGTGAACATCATTTTGTAATGAGACTGGAACAAAAATTGAAAATCAATTTTTCTTTTCAAATGATCGATTTCCTTTTCCGTCAGTAACCTGGAAATCAAGCAATCAACATTATTGTTAGAACATCTTATTCGGAGTTGTTGCAGATAAGTCATGCGCTGATGTGCTTTTAGTCGAAGGGACGAGACTGGTAATGGAAAAATGTGAAAGAAAATACAGTGGGAAGAGAACCACTAATGAAGAGGTATATATAGATATATCTATAAAGAAGAAAACTAAATGTGACATACTGTAAGATGATCCTGATGACTTGTGCCTGTAAAGAAAGAAACCTGTAAACTACAAGTTTAAAAAGATCACTGCTTTTGGTTACATGTTGGCCTTCGATGAATCAGCTGTAGCATATTTCAAGGACTTGCATCACTGCAGACCTAAGACACCCATTTTGATTTGATTTAAACATCAAGGATTTGGAAATTACTTTAGTCCTCAGAGGTTGCATGCAGTATTTCTTGAATGCAGCATCAATTAAAGGCGCAATATAATAAAGCTGTTCAATGCCAGTCTTAAGAAGAACTGGCTGTTGCATTTATCTAGAAATAACCCCATGTAGTAGAATATAATGTATGTTGCAGGTTTATAAGATATTTCTAATTATTTTAAATCAATTAAATCAGTCAATCCTGTGAAAGTGCCCCGTTGCCTTCTACTGCTGGAATTCAATACATCCTTGACCTGAGAGCGGATGCAAATGGAGAGATATTACTGCAGTGTACCCGGAGAAGCGACAACAGGTGGCAGGTAGTGGATTATTAGGTGATATAGGGGGAGAGCAAAACAGTTTACTTCCACCTTAACCTGCTGAAAGTGTGGAAAGAGAAGGTCCTTGTTTATTTGTAGTAACATTGGTAACTGAAAAAGATACGCTGGGGCCAATCATGCAAAGAACCAACTATGCTGATCTTCCAGGCTAATGTGCTTGCTCCCCTTGTCCCGTCATGGTGCTATCAGTTGTTAGAACATATGTGTTTGACTCTGACGCTGAACTAATACTAATGAAACATTAGCTCAAGCAGAGCACTGAAGTCACACTGTTTTCAATATCATTTACAATCTCATTCACAAGCTGTGTGGCTATGTAATATTATGGCCTCGGACTTATTACTCTGCTGATTATGCTCATGCTAACGCCGCTTGCTGCCCAGCTCCTTTCGACGCCCTTTGACCTCCTCCTTATGTGGTATTGATTTAATTAAGATGTATGTTCACTGATGTGTTTATTAAGAGGGTTTAGTTCTCTCAGCAGAATCCTTATGGCTATTCAGTTGGAGCTTCCCTCTAAGAGCACAGCCTTTATCTGCTAAATATAACTGTGTAACCTTTTGCTCTGCTAAAAGTGTCTCCGACTAAACTGGTTTTGTTGGTTCCAATGTCTCCAGAAATGTGTCCAGGAAAGAAAAATAGCATTCTCCATAAAAGTTTGGTTTTATTTCGACCATGTGCGTTTGGTGTTGGCTCTTTAAAGGTACTGTCACTTTTCAGCATCTACTGATGTCTTGCCTTGTAATATTTAAAGTAAAAGAAGGTTTGGCCTATAGGGTTGCACACATACTAGGCTGTATATGAAGTGGATGAGTCCCATTGGTTTGTGAACTACAGTTTTGAAGCCTTGAGTTTGGCATCTTGGCCGTCACCACATTGGTTTTTAGGCGACCAAAAATGATACAATACATTTTTATGAACTGAAAACACACTGTGAAAGGGTTAAAGTTCTAAAACTAAAACACGGAGAGCACCCTAACCGGACAACACATGGTAGTCAATCAATCGTCTATTTTAATCTATATTGGACTATAATTTACTAAATCAGATCATGCTGTTTTAAAGAATACTGGAAACTAGCGAATGAAACCATGAACTTGTCAGGTAAATCTTTAGTGAGGTAATAAATCAAGTGAGAAATAGGGTGATTTTCTCATAGACTTCTATACAATCAGACTTCTTTTTGCAACCAGTGGAGTCACCCCCTGCTGGCTATTAAAGATAATGCAAGTTTAAGGCAATTCCTCATTGTATACACTTTTCAGACACAGTGGTTGCCACTTGGTTGCACAAGGTAGTGGCTGATTTTTTTCTCCATCTCATTTGGGTGGTGTGTTGTCACTGGCTGGATAAGTCCCCAGCATGTTGTTTTGTTAGGGTGATGTGGCAGCAGGGTGCTGTTTCAGGCTATATGTGTGACTGGAGAGTGATTAGTGACTCAAATGAGCAGCTGCACAGCTTTAAGTAGGTAAATTAACAGCTGAGTAAACAGTGCTTACATATACCATTCATAATGCATTTCTTATAGTGATTCTGGGTCCACACAAACACAGACCATAGGCAGATTTTTTTATTGATTTATTTTAATAGAGAGCTCTGTGTGAGTGTGTGCTGTTCTTATTTCCTATAAAACCCCCAGTATAGACAGACTTGTCACAATAATACATACATTATACTTCAAACAACACAAATGTAAAGAATCAGCTTCTATGCAAATACATCATTATATTGTACTGCACGCAACTGAAGTATACAGAAATCTATTGTTTCAGCTAACAAACACACGCCCATTTATTTCCTGTCGTTTTACAATAGGAGTGTTTTTCAGTAAATCATTTGAGAGATATTACATTCTGTTACCCTGAGGGTGAAGCTTCATAAATGAAAGTGAGAGCAGCGTCTTTTTCAATCTTATCAGGTCATTGTCATTATTCAAACAAACAGACGTTGGCACAGTTTTCTCACAAGTTTTATAGTTTCCCTGAAACCAATTATAAAAGTTGCATCAAGAAGAACGTAGACCCCACAGTTAATTCAGTTTAGTTTATACACCGTACACCTGGATGAGGGCAACACATGCTACATACATGTGTGGAATAACAATTGCGTAAGCGTAAAGATGGCTTGGATTTAAAATGTTTGATTTGTCTCCTTTTTTATTTGCTTTCGTGACCATTTTCACATCTATTAACTTCAGTTAGTTGAGGAATAGGCATATAATATGGTAGAACAGGCCAAAAAAAAGTATAGAAAATAGTATTTTTCATTTTATCTCTCATCCTCTATTACACATAAAATCATGGAAAAGCCCATGTTTTACTCTTAACACAGGATATTTTGTACTGACAGAGCTGCACGCCCGTGTTTTTGTTGTAATGAGGCATTGACAACATTCACAAGTGATGGGGGTTTTTATCACTCAAGTGACTGCATAATGCTGGAAATCATTTAGCTGAACATATGGAGAGTGCTATCAAGGTCTCTTCATTCGTTTTCAACAGAGACACATCTCATCCACCAATGCAACACAAATGGGATCAGCAGTCGAAAAGAATCAAGCCAAGGGAATATGTTTTAAAACGCACATTCCCTCAAACGCTACGATCGGATTGCTTTTTGAATTTGTAGCTTTTACGTTGGAGAACATGACCTCAGCTATGCAGAGAGAGACAGGTGAATGAGTTCAAGATAAAGATTTTCCTTTCGCAGTCATTGTAATATCCTGTTGAAAAGAGTGTGTTGTTTTTCCTAAAACAAGGGTGTTATTAACTATTATTTCATTAGCAGAAGTCATCCCACTCGATCGATAATGGATGCATAATTCACCTTGTCACTTAATTTGTTTATTTGTGTTCTTTTGTTCCTGGCTTGCCTGTCCACTGTGTAATAATGAAAACCACTGCTTTGCCTTCATTCTGACCCCAGCAGATAAAGGTTTGTTTTCTGTTTTGTTTGTTCATCTGTTTGTCTGTTAAATTGCAATCAATCCCAAAAGCCTATTTCAATGATTTCCAAATACAGATTTCTTGTTTTAATGATTGTTTTATTGCTTTTCAAATACAAATATGAAGGACAGAGAGTAGAAAGGAAAAAGTCATTAATCAGGATCCAGGTATCGAACACATTTTCAAATGTTTTTGATTTATTTTTTCCATGGACTAGATTTCTGCAATTAAATGAAAAAAAAACAAACTGCACAGCATCTGATAGGCTATTATCTGTTATTTTGTTGCAGATCTGGTTCCAGATAGCAATTATGAAGACTGTATATCCCAGCAAGCAGCCCTGCTGATACACTGGCGTACTGCTGACACTGTCCTCCTGAGTAAAATGAGAACATGACTTGTTTTAGCAAATGTTTACGTTAAAGTGACAAAGCAGATGTAGAAATCCGGACTCGTATTTTGGGGTTTGATTTGGAGGACTTGTTGGCCGTGCTGTAGTGCCCATTCGCACTCCATACTGTAGCACACCAGCACATTTCTACTAACATGCAGGTTAGCGGTAAAATGCCATGCCTTAGTATATTACTGCCATGTTAGCATTTATCATAAAGTGCAGCTGAGGTTTACAGGATTCCAGTAATAACTTTTCAAGTGGAAATATTGACCTTTTGCGGGAACTAATTGAAATGTCACCAAATAATTACAAAACAGATAATAAAGTGGTATGCGGCTTAATGCTACATTTATCTAAGGTATATGTTAAGGGTTCAGACGCTAACTTCAGATTAATATTTAAAAAAGGAAAATGTGGTAAAGTGGTAGAAATGATTGTTTAGCCTTAAATAAACTCAATGATTGTATTTCATGATTGATGTGAATAATTAAGCAGCCTGTAAAATATATTTCACATATTGAATTGCTAGAGGACAATGAAAATGTGTGACTATACACCAACAGTCCTGTTGTGAAAAGAAAAGGGAAAAAAAGGGGTTTTCACACCCCGAAGATAGTTACTTGCTTAACAAAGGAGACGCTAAGTCAACGATTAAAAGTCACTGTCCATTTACTGTGATGGTGATCAACCCCTACCCTTCCTTCACCCCTTACTTAACCAAATTGCTATTGCAGGACTATAAAGCCCCACTTCTTAGTTATTTTATTACTTTTTTTATTGGTTGCACCCAAAATAAAAAGAACTGGAGAGAACTTGAACAGAGAAATTGAATGTGATCAAGCGTTCAATGAACACTTCCATTCAAAAGAATTAAGGACATTGGAGATAAAGTCAACAAAAGAGACAACATGAACATAAAACCAAGTACCCACCCCAGTAAGTGTTCCCTTATTTGGTAATTAATTCACAGACAATCAGACATTTTAAGTTCTGCTCCAGACTTAAAGCCAGCACTTAAAACACTACACTGTGTTTTTGTGAACTCGGCACACTGTAGAATGGCCTGTGGGACCACTTAAAATGGTGCACGAGCACCAAGTGTATTGTGTGTCTACAGCAGGCAAAGGAATGACCTTACCTTCCCTTAAAGAAAAACATCCTTGAAGTAAAATAACTGTGATGCTCTGGGGCTCAGGAGAAATCTCTAACCCCAGAAGAGACGTTGGCACAGGCAGAACCTGCTTTGGGAAGAGGAGCGTCGGATCGCCCCGCGGGCTGATGAGTCACTTTGAGGCAGATCTGAGAATACCGTTATGGCTGCAAGGGCTGGAGAATTGTCAACCACGCGGTCTTAAACCTGAAGAGTTGCAGGAAGGATTCTCCCACTCATTTACTCACCAAAATTAAATGACAATGAAAAAAATCCTTTTTATTTTAGTTCACATTTATTGGGGACACCAGTTATTGAATCACTGTAGCAATGCTTGCACAATGCAGAGGTGTATGCTCTGAGACATTTTTCACAGCAAACACAAAGGTGTGTTTCTTAGACAAGAAGTACAGGGCCAAAGACAATATGCACGGAATAAAAGTCTCTATACTGACTGATAGTTAAGCAAAGATTTAGCCTTAAGTTCAAAATGCCATGCAGCAGAAAATTATAGAATCCAGGTCTTATCTGTCTGTGTATAAGAAATTACTTTTTTATCGTAAGAAGGCTGTAGAAACCGATGAACAGTGCATAAGGTGTCCTCTAAGCAGAGCAAAAGATTACCTTACTCTATTATACAGTAATTTGAAAGTGAGGTAAAGGTTAATGATGAAAGGAGGGCCACTGTCTGTGGCCAAAGGTGCCACACAGGCAGACATCGGATTACTCACGAATGTTTAACAGAAATGACTTGACACGTAGGAAATGTTTTCAGTGATGGGTTAATCAAATGCGCTCGATTTTTTTTCTTCTTTTTCAAGTTAGTAAGTTCAGTCCTCCTTGCTGATTATCTGTCTTGTTAGGTAGATATTTGCATTCGTCAAGCGTCCTATCCAACTGGGTCATGTTCATAGTCAGCGACAATGGAACCCATGTGGTATCTTTTACTGCACACTATTGTGTAATGTTGGATTTATACACATGCACCCTTGGTTTTGAGGGATGACAGCTTTGTTCTATTGCATTTAAAAAAGGAGATAAAGTGTGTCTCTGATTATGCAAAACATGCTTTTGGTTATTGAGAATAAAATAAAAATGATTAATTTTGAGACTGAACAAGAGAGATGGAGAGTGTGTATTAAAATCATCCACTGGAAACATACAGTAGATGCAAAAAAATACATTTTCTAAGTTGAAACCCTGTTTCTGTGTGAACTGTATCTCTTGTTATAAGTAAAATATATATGTGAAAATAATATTATGTATAATATTAATATTGATAGTATTGTTTTTTTCTCTTTTCTCCACCTGAAAAATATTTAAATATTTTTGATGACTTATCAAGAGGCATTTACATACATTTATCCAATGAAATGCAATGGGTGACTAGCTTACACCATCCGAAAAAAAACACTTTAGCATGTGAATCGTAGTAGCTAGCATGGGAATATCACAATTCATGGGTCAGAGGTTTGGATTTCCGTAAACATTTCTTAAAGAATAAAGAAAGAATGTGCTCACATGTATAAATGTCTCCCTCTTTGTCCTCCTCTGCAACTCTGTATTCACTAAACCAGAAATCCGCCTTCACTGGTGCTTCTTGTCAACTGAGATCCTGTTGGATTTAAAAAGAAATTTCAGTAAGGAAATAGTTTAAAAACAACCCCAGTTTGAGGTCAAGCCCTCTGAGATACTACATGTTGTCAGTTATCCCAATCCCAATGCATAAATGTGTCTTCTTTATCTGTATGTGTTAAAGCAGGAAACTTGACTTTCTTTTCTCTTTTGAAAAAATAATGCCGTTTTTCCAAAATTGATATATCGGTATACATGTGATGTGTTTGTATGATATAAAAATAAATTGAAGGCCATATTATTAATGCAAACGAGTTGACCTCAGGACCAACAAATTCAAGAGGAGCTGGTTACTATGGCAACATGGAACAAAGATAGCAGAGGCATGCCACAAACAGCATGTTTGACTGAGATACAGCACAAAACACCACAAAGCAACCCAGCAACAGTCAACCCAAGTTGCAGCACAATGAAAAGTTTCTTTGTGCTGAATACTGCCAGAGTATCAATACACCTGAGAAACAAGACGGCTGAATGTTACGGACTGAATCGATTCAATACAACAACCCAATGAATGGCCAAAAGGTCTGTATTTAACTGTGTGTGTGTGTGTGTGTGTGTGTGTGTGTGTGTGTATTTGAGGCATGGAGCAAGGTATGTTAATTCAGTGACGCTAACATGCCCTTTAATGTTACACGTTACACCTTGTGCTGAGCTCTACAAAATGCCAACAATGAAACCATTGTGTCCTGAGCTAACTCTTGTTCACTAAGCCCACTTTTTTTTTACATTGAGTCCTGCCTGAAATGCCCACTGCATATAAATATCCTTGAGAGGAGCTTGCTCGTAAGTTTTATGTTGAAAAATCCAACCAAATAGACAGGTTCTTCCTGAATTTCATTATCAAGACTATTCGGAAGCTCCGCAAGATGCAATTCTCTCAAGTCTAACAAGCGCATTACTGAACTGTCAATCACAAAACAAAAACGATATCCATAGCAGGATTCTGGTTTTGGAGATTTTCATGGCTCAGAGGAAACAATTCGTCACTGCTCACAGCTATTCTTGAACCAAGAAAATGAGATGATTCAATTTAAGAAAATATATTTCTAGGAGTTGTTGGCAACACCACTAACACGATTTATTTCACATTTTAAAACAAGTTTCTTTAGGAAACTGATATCATCGAAGTTACTTGCTGTCAGTTTGCTTTTTGAGCCTTTCTGCCCCACCGGTTCTGAAAAAAATGTTTAAAGCAGCTTTAATTAATTTGGCATAAAGTTGCAAACCGACCTAGTAGATTCGTAACCATGGCAACATGCAAAAAACATTGAATTACTAAATGTTTGCTTCCTAACCTCATTTCTCAGTTCAAATTGTTACAAAAATATGTGTATTTTATTTGTTTTTTTGCCCATGAGTCATATTCAACGGCTCTTTGTGTTCATATCTTGTGTTTCAAACCGCCAACACACACTTCACTGGGTTGTGTGTCACTGATTATTCCTTACTTATACAACTTTACACCACTTAGGAATAACTATATTACATTAGACAATCTTAGTTTGTGGCAATGCAAGCATATTAGGTGAATAAATTCCCAGAGTGGTCTGGACATTATTATGTGCAGGCATGTGTTCAAGATATAGCTTGCTTCAGCAAATGCCTCATACTCAGCAGCAAATTAAATCAAAATGACCAATGGGGATTACAGAATAGCACGAGCCAAGTTAAACAATTTATTGGTTCCTGCACTAATGAGAACAAACCATGTGTCATGTTTTGATTAACACGTCATTTACATTCAGAGATCATAAAAACATAACTGCAGTTACGGTCTCGTGAAGGGGTTAAAACAAAGGTGTGTTGAGCACTTTGGCAGCTCCTCATTAAAAGTGAGTCAAACCTAAGTAGCAAGCGCGATACATGTGACGGCAACCATTTCCTCTCATCATATTGCAAGCACAAGACCGTGATTCCCTTACCTCCTTGATCAATGCCTTCATGGGCCGTTATTTTCAGTGTACTGACAAAAAAACAACAATAAAAACCCTCGTGTAAGTGAGTTTTCAGCTGATTGCCATTGACCTTTTTAAGGGTACTATTCTTAAAATAAAAGCATACTATTTATAAATCACAGCGCAGAACATGTGTGTAAACAATGAGATTTAGTACTTGTGCAAAAGTGAGACGGAATATTTGTATTCAGTCACATTTTGGAGAAATGTTTGCAACATATTCAGAACGGACGGCAGAGAAGTAAATTATGCAGCAAATGGTTTGAGAAAGCTCTATGAGACTTTTTTTTCCCCAAGCTGTCCACAGCTGCTGCACATTACTACAAGGAGACATTTTGCATGAATTATTGCTTGAATCACACATCTTGTTGTTTCCATGCAGTGACATTTTCTACCAACCAGGATTCACTCTGAATCCACGAAGTCTTCTGAGCCTCAGATAACAAAACTAGTTTCATCATGTGTATCTGCTGTTATATTTCACCTTAAAAGGGACACATAGACCCGTGAGCGCACATGTGACTTAAGGTTAATACCTCTCTTATGTTGCAAGTTCATAAACAATCTTCATATTGTGATTGCTTTTGCTCATTTATAATGAGGGCTATTAGCAACAACAATGCAAACAAAAGCAACCCATAAACCAAATTGCTGGAAATGTATGATTTTTGCAGGGAAGAAGATACTAACAACCGCAACACTGTCACACTGCCAAGCCCACCTCCAGGGCGCTATACGCAAACACACAGACAAGCTGGCAACTGTGAGGGATCAAGTGCATGAGGCCGCCTCCACTGAGTCTATATCAAAAGCTACTGTAGGTCTATTTATAGACCAAAAACAAAATGACAGGGCAAAGGTAACACTGTGATCAGTTCAAAATGACAGAGCAGTCTTTATCGGCAGGTAGAGCGGGTGTGTATGGGTGCCGTGATGTGCAGCTGTCGGCAATGCTTAGCCATAGCGGGGTTAAACGAAACCACGACTGAGCTCTCAATAAAGCTGTGCCAAGTACCACAAAAAAATAGCCAATTCTGTCTGTTTGTGTCTTTCTCTCTCCAACTCTCTCTCACGCACGCACGCACACGCACGCACACACACACACACACACACACACACACTTGTCTACAAAACCATGATTTTCACAATGGACGGTCGATAGACCAGTCTTGAATCTATTCACAGCTGTCCAGCAACATGAAAAGAATTGAGCTGGTTAAAAAGATTGGTCTTCCCTCCAACGCTTCTCAGTTGTCTTGACTGTCCAGCAGCAGCAGCAGCAGCTAACCTCTCATTAAATGAGCACAAAAGCTCATTACAGTTACTATCTGAGAAAGACTTTTTGCTTGACTCAATTAACAACATATTGATAACATCGATGAGATGAGCAGATTTCCATGTTCCTTTTTTACATCCCCCTGTGCGCATAGACTACAGCACTATCTGGACTTGATGTTGCATATATGTGATGACTCTTGAGGCTTCCAATTTGTTCTTGTCAGTCAAGTCTACCTGATGTGTATTTGGCTTTAGTAGCTGGAGAACACAGGAACAAAACACACACAAACTGAGAAGCAGCCAAAGTATCTTTTAATGACGAACTCCACCACTGGAGTTATGAACCCAGCTTGCATGGGTTGTCATGTTCCTTGTAGATATTATAATGAACTTTATCAAATCCAATGTTTTTACATTATTATTGTGTTGTACTAAAAATACATTAAAAATGCATTGAAAAGTGTTATCAATCATAAAGAGATGGGCAATCATGTGAAACTGTACAACTGCACATTGTGCCACATTAACAGACATTTGCATCTGGGAGCTGCTTACTGTTGTCCTGGAGCCTTCAATCATTGCCCGCTGAGCAGCAACTGTTCTGTTCGTCTGTTGTACAGTTTCCTGGACCAGTAAGCATAAAGAAATATGATTTATTTTCACTGTATGGTTTTATTCATCACAAGCGGACAGAAAGGTGAACAGCAAACAATTCATCAATAGATAAACAGTCAATACGTTTGCAATATTCGATTAAACTTATGACTAACGCCAATGAATTTGAAAATGAAAAGTACTGTGCACAAAGAGGAGCCATCAAATGATTCAGATTCAAGTATTTCCGCAAAAAAAACAAACCAATAAGTTAAATCAGAGTGGAAATTAATGAGGCCTGTAAATCTCCCCTTTTTTTTTTGACACACCATTCATCCACCATGCCAAAGCATTAATAGAACCTGATGAGAATTAGCTATTAGCCTTGCCAGCATACACGTTTGGTGTTGCCAGCTCTTGTCATGTTGAGGGAGATTTTGCAGTAATTGCCATGAAACTACTCCAGCTCTATCCCCGTTTTTTTGGACACCTAAATGATGTAAGACAGGATACATTTCCAATCCAAGGTAACATACTCTGTGTTCCCTGCTTAGATTGGTTTGTGTGGAGGGCTTTATCCAGTGACAGCACCTACAGGTATAACAGTGCATAGATATATATATATATATATATATATATATATATGCACTGTATATCGAAGCATTGACCATCATTTACATAATTTTTTTTTTTAAACATACCAAATGCACAATTGCTTAGCAGGAATGGGCCATACCAGTTAGTATTGTAATAGCAAAATAGATAGCAATGCTTTCTCAAAGGTCTAATGTGGATGAGTGGACTTTTAAAATTGTATACCCTTTGCATATGTTTGCATACGCATATATTACAGGGAGTATGCATTAACAAAGACCTGATAGCAAAGATCAGAATTGTCTTTGTCTTTGTTTTTACATTTAATAACCATTTTGATTATACCTCTTTGTGCAGCCCTGTGTGGCTTTTGGCATGCCACGGTGTGTTTAAGGAGGAGAGAGAGAGAGAGAGAGAGAGAGAGAGAGAGAGAGAGAGAGAGAGGAAAAGAGTAAACATGTCGTATTTGCTACCATTCGCCTTTTCAACATCGTATGCATGAACTTTATGAGAAGTATAGTAACAGTCAAGGTTTTGTGTCGAGAGGAGTCAGATTCAGAAGCAGCAATGCATTAGTACTCTCCCCCATCCATAGGGGAATGAGACATCTTCTGTGATGCAAGTTTCAATTTGTGGTTGGCAGAAGTTTAAAATAGCAAATTGACCAGAAAAAATATGATATTACAACAGACTGAAGGCATGGCCCTTGTCGGAATTGAGGTCCTGTTCGTGCACGGTTACTGTCTGTGTGGCTTATGCTGCAACATTTTCATCTTCCTAGGTAGAAAATAACATTAGACTGGGAGGTTAGTTGAGCACGGGTGACTTAATGTGGCATAGTTCATATTTCATCATTTCCTTGTCGGAGCTAAGCTACTGTAACCTGCTGGAGAGCTCTCCAGTTATCTTCACAAAGATCACAAAGGCAATGCATTTTCATCATGTGCCTCGTTGTCCTAGCCAATTCAAAGATCACCAGCTTAGTGTCTTCGTTTCACAGACACACTCATCAATTTCTGCTGCTCCGAAGCCTCGTCTCAGGGCACAGTTGTGTTGAAGATGAAACACACAGAAAGAGGCACTAGTGATACTACTGTGTGTGTTCTTCCCATTTATCTGCTACCCTGCAGCCGAGCAATAAACCTCGCTCTCGGCTGACACGATTATCCAAATTGAGCACCTTAAAGACTGAAAGCAGCCTGTTTGTCTGTAACCTTGCATGTGAATTATTGCCAGTCATAGAGGTGACCCCTTCTTTCAGAATTGCAAGGAAATGTAATTTGGAAACTGCATACTTTGACAAATTAATCAACACCGTCCCTCGTGTCAGATACTTTACTGACTTTGGCGTATGTGCCTCAGGCTAATTTTACTTAATATCAGTGCCATGCTCATTATCTGTTTCCAGCTCACTTTCTAGTGCAGGTGTTCTCTTCGCGGGTGATACTTGATAAGATCGCGGTAGGTTGTAATCCAAAATGAGTATGATAAGGAAAAAGATAAAATAAAAACCTTGGCAGAGAATTTGGAGAAAGATTGATTCACTGCGATATGAGTTGAAGCCAGTATATTGTCAGATCATTTCATAACTTGTGCTACATACAGTAGGGAATTAATTAATTTTTTTAATCAAATCACTTTGGAGTTTCAGTAACAAAGGTTATTTCAGCAGAAGGATTGTCTCTTCTATATGAGGTCAGAAACTGATTTATCAGGAGTGGAGCAGGTCTGATTCACCAGACCAGTATCCAATGTCATTGTCCAAAGGCATGAAATGTTTCTCTATTTTGATAAAATATTATGTCCGTATTGTAGGATAATAGTTGAGGAAAAATACACCAAAATACCTTTTTTTTTTTTTTTACAAGCAATTGCATTCATGTACGGTTTAAGATTTAGCAAAAAAGTGTAATTTATTTGCTTTAAAAATATAATTTGTTTTAAATGAGAGAATGTGTAAAACAAAAAGCTATCTAGAGCTTATATATACATATATATACATATATATATATATACATATATATACATATATATATATACACATATATACATATATATACATATATATATATATATATATACATATATACACATATATACATATATATATACAATACATATATACATATATATATATATATATTTTTTTTTTTTAAAAAGATGTATTGAATTGTTAAATCTGTAGACTACAAACAACAGCAATACATCATCTACTAGACTTACAATTCCATAAAGTACATTTTACTGATAAAAAAACCCCCCAAATAATTGACGTATTTAAATCACAATTGTTAGCCGTCAGCTTCAGTTCACACGGCAGACATTTCTACTTGTCATAGAAGTAAATGTTTCTAATGACGGTAAAGCTGGTTCTGTTCTATTCAATGTCCCAGTGAGCCATGGCAGTGTGACAGTGAGCATACATGCATGATACCTAGACCCTGAAACAGAAGCCGCTACATGGACTTCAGCCATCATCTATTTTATCATTTACAAATGCAAAAGGCCTACATTATGAGGCTTATTGGATAAAATGTGTAGGTAAAAAGCTCTACAGGTTTGGATTTATTTCAAATCTTAAGGACACAAACACACTAAGTTAGAGGACAGATATTGAATGTTATGCAACAGATGCAAAGATCAAACAAGTTTAACCCCAAACAGGATTTAGGTCTTAAATTAAATTAGTGCAAGTGTTGACAATAATATTACACATATGATTAATTTCAAGGATGTGGGTCAGAGATTGGGCGCCTACTATATTCAAAATAATAAGTAAATTAGCCCTTTAGGGGGAATATGAGAAGAGACAAGGTAAAAAAAAAAAAACCTTTATGATTGTCTCAATGGGTTTCTATTTAAGGTTAGAATCATGGCTTTGTGGAGTACAAAAAGAGGTCATAGTGGTTGAGAATTTGGCCCACTTGCTACCAGCGAGAGCGAAAGTGAAGATATGAAGGATAGTAATGACCCTGATTACTGACTTCTCACTTTGATTCGTTTGTCTTTGTGAACTTATGACAAGTCTTATGGCAAGTCTCTATAAATAGATGTTGCATATTCAAGGTTGAACATTTATGTCCAGACACTGTTGAGGTGACAGTAGGCCTACCTGTTTTTAATTTGATTAAAGTAGGCCAGTGAAACAAGCATGAAGTTTATGACAGGTTTGGTTTAATGTCAACGGCATTTGGGGCAGGACAAATAATATTAAAAACGTCCTAGAAAAAGACTTTAATTCTCAAATGTCTTAATCCCATTTACTGTACAAGCACTGCTACAACGATGGTCCATAGTATGTTGTTCAATGCAAATAAGACTTCAATAAGTATCTGTCAATTACGAGAAACTTTTGGAAACAGCTCAGCTTGTGGTTGTATTAGACTTTACTGGAATTGTATTGTGGGCATCAGACAAAATTGTAAAAAAAAAAAAAAAGAATAGGCATTACAACAAGAACAGTTTAAAAAATCATGACATGTTAAATGCAGACAATCTGCAATGCAGATTGTAAAGAACCATGAAGGATTTGACAGACACACAAGAAGCTGAGAAATTAAGCTTGAATATGTCGCCACAGCAATGTTTGCAATGGTGATTGAAAACAAAGCTTCCACACTTTAACGAATGATCACTCATATCCGTACAAATAGATACAAAAACTGCTTTAAAAAAAACAAACAAATGAAGCTTATTTTCCACTATGTCTTTTGGAATAAAAGCATTGAATTAATATGTATCTTATCTTAGCTATTAAAAATATCTTTGGTTTAATGTTAAATGCAACACACCTACTAACAACAAATGTTTTAGCTTTGGATGTAAGTGGCTTTAATAATACACAGTATATTTGGCCTTTGGGAAGCAATTTTCCACACTGTCTTGTAGTGATTCCATTTTTTTACTTTGAAAGAAGCTTATGCTTCAGTGATGATGAGCATTAGGAAGAGAAGCACAGACTGGATCAATACAAATAGGTTTACGGTAATAAGTCAGCCGCTGTATGTATGATGCACTCTGAGAGGGTCACTCCCTGCTTCCCTCCTTTCAAAACAAGATCTTTTAAGGAAAGCTGAAACCAAATGCTGTGTAAACGCAATGCTAATCATCAGTCAAGGTGATGGTGATTTTAAATCTAGACCCTTTAAATTGCGTTCATAATTTTATCAAAAAAAATATATTCTGGGAAAGCAGCTTGTGTTACTGTCACTCTACATTGTAGCAAAACTAACATTGTCTACACTAATTGATGTGTTTTGACTGATGCAAATGAATAGATTCTTTTCAAAATAATGACTGAATAATTAGTCATAATTAAGTATGCTAACAAGCACTGATTTATTAACTGATTTCTCCATACCGGCTTCGTCAGTGTTCACTGCATGCCAGCCTTTATTTTAATGATGCTGTCTGTCCCAATCAGTGTCAAGCCATTCCTGTAGAGAAAAAAAAAGTTCATTATGAAACTTTCACCGTGGCATGCTCTGTTGACGCTGTTTCCATCTTACACAATTCTGCATTGAGTGTCTGCAGTAATACAGAGATACTCTTCACAGTGATTATAAGCCCAAGGGTGACGCAGCTGAAAGAACTACTTGTAGAAGTACTTTACCTAAGTGCTCTTCATTACAGCACTTAATGATGGTAAAGTGTATCATGAGCCTATACAGCAGCTAAGTTTCTGGTATATTTTTGTACATCCATTTTAGAGAAGTACAATTCCACATGTGAAAATGACAGGTATGTCAATGTGAGGAAATTATTAACCTAGAGGATATAATGGTTCTTAAAGAAAGATGTTGGAAAGTACCAAATTGTAAAATTTACAATGCAGTGAATGTGAAACTGGTTCAAGGAGAAGCAGCCAAAAGAACTCAAACCGCACATGTGATGAAGATGAACTATCTCAGATTAATAAGACTTTGCAGGGTTGACACTGTTTGGATGCAGTCATATCATATAGAAAATCCATTTGCACCGTTTGACCTATCTTTGTTACTTATTCCCATATGAGTCCTAAACATCTGTCAAATGACATAACAAGCAACGAGACAGGATGGCCAACTCATGGAAGTCTAGGCATCCTATTCCTTTTTTTCTATGATGCGTTCTCATAATTCCTTCTGAAAATGTTTAAAAGGACAAAAATGTTTAGTTTTTCCTAAAACATCAGAAGAGCCTTTTTTTTTGCACTCCAGCGAGCCTGAACACAAAAAAAAAAAAAAAATCCATGCAAATGCAAATGGTGACAGTGATATTAAACGTTGTAGTGGCACTTGTTCAAGAACAATAAAACTCACAGTAGTCATAGGTGTGACTGGACATATTTCTTTTCTGTGGTGTCTTTTGTTCTATATTCATAAATAACTGAGACCACCTTGTGTTTGAAGTCAGAGACACGCAAGAAATGTTAATAAGCGGTAAGCCATAACGTTGTACTTCCGGATGTGGTCTCCCTCAGTAGCTAATTAAAAAGACATCTTTTTGATCTCATAATAGACCTGCTGCCAGGGTAAACAAAGCGAGCGACAATGACACAATAATGGATTTTTGTATTTCAAGAGAAGATACAACTTTAATACAGGTCTATTTTTAACATTTTTTTTTAGCAAAATCTTTAGGTATGATATTTATTAAAACATCCCATGCACTCTATGAACCCTATAGGGGTTGTTTGGTATGAGAAACTATTGTTTTGTCCTTGAGGAGTCCAGTGATCAGATTGGAGAGAAGAGTTTAGAGAGAAAAACATTTTGAAAAATGAAAGTCATTCTACACAACTCTCTGCCCTGTCTGTCTCCATTGACAGGTAACGACTTTGTGATGATGATCTGTTGTGTTGCAAAAAGAAGTAGGATGAAATAACATTTTATAATGTCAAGCTGAGTTTAAATGTCATGGTCATATCATTTATTTTGCCAGTATTTATTCATATGAACATTTATTTCACAAACAGTTTGGATCCCCAAATCATGGTCATGGACATAGAAAAGAAATGTAGTTATATGACCTGAAATAAATCACTGCACTGAAATTCAGGGGAGCGAGATCAATGAAAAAAAATCCACATGGAAGTTTCAGTAATATTACTATGGCATTAAGTAATGTTGGTAAATTATATATCAAAAGGCTTTATTCAGAAAAAGCTCATAATATCACGTTAGGCACAAACAAGTACACAACCCAATACATTAGGGCTGTTATTAAAAAATAAGAAATGAAAACAAAATCAAACAATGCAGTAAAAGACTGCATTGTTTCATCAACTATGTTGCTGTAAAATTCTAAGAACTTGTTGATATTGTTTGTGAGGGAAAGAGGGTTACGCATTGCATTCAATTCAAATAAAAAAGAGGATTGTGAGCAAAAAACTAATATATATATATATATATATCAGTGTGCTATTGCATTTATGCATTTATTTCATTTCAAAGTAAAATAATAAAACAATAGATGTTTCATCAGCATGCATGTCCACAAAAAAGAACAAGAGTTTTCAACATTGCTAAATTATGTATCCATAGACTTACCTCATGTTTTGTCATGGACACGCACAGTGAAGCGCTCAAACGAAACGATACATATCACGTGCGTTATCCATTGGTTCAGAAGCTTCCCGCAGCATTTCTGGTTCAACCGTCATCGGTTGCCGGTGGCTACTGTAGCGTCAGGTAACCATGGAAACATATCCTCCTGCGTCTGAGTGACACCTTTTATATTTCACTTGCTTGCACTTCGAGATAAGATACATTGCTTTTCAGTGTAACGCTTTAAACGCGTCGTGGTACAAATGTTACAGATATGTAGTAAAACAACGACATTATTTGTTATCTCGGTCAACAAGCACTTTCAACCGTTGGCGTGACGTCACGTAAAATGTTCAGGCACAATTATCAGGTACGTTTATTTGAACCCTACTAACTTTGGCTCTTGGGCTAATTAGCTTGATGTGTAGCATATACTTAGCTGTGGGCTAACGGTGAGAACCAATGCTGTTTTCTCACAGGGTGGAGCTGTGGTGGAGATCTTTAGTGGACAAGGGAAAGACCCTGTAGCAAAATGGAAACTTTGCGGAGGTCCGTCATCCATACATAAGGTTAGTTTTCAGATCGGCTAGTTTACCTTAGCCTACACTTATAGTGCTTTGACTAGTTTACATGTCCTCTACGTCAAGCTAGCACAGTGGCCTGGATGAACAATCACCACACATGCACTATAATTCAGTCCAATACACGTCATACAGACAGGGCTGAGTTAACCCCACTGGATGAAACGGTTCAATTTTAGGCTGTACATTTACGCTTTTTTCACTCTACAAAGTTCCCACGGGTGTTTCCTTGACAGCCATAAATTAGATAAGATTAGATTATGCAGATTGCTAGTGAAAAACACTTATGTGATAAGTATTTTTGCTCTTTCAGAGAAGAATCTTGCTCACATTGGCAGAGCTGTTCTTGACACATAGCCTTTCCATTTCAAACCTCATGCTCGCATAAAAACATGTGCAGTTTGCCCTCAATGACGCACTATACTGTAGGTAGACAATAATGGTCATTATACTGAGCAAGGTCTTACACTTAGCAAGGCCTTTTCTGTATGATTTCCTCCCCTAGGAGTACAATAAAGAAGTCAAAGGGTTTGTTTACTGTCTCGAAGGTAGCAGTCAGACAGTCAAGATGCAAATGCCAGAGACTGGGAAAATGTCACGTAAGTCACCACCCTTGTATCTATTGGTAAATGATATTTTGTATTGCTCACATCTCAACAGTAATTCACTTTTCTGCCTTTTTATTTTCTTAGTTGGACTTCTCCAAAGATTCTTGGTCCTTCAAGTGAACATTCCCCAGTGTAAAGATTTTTCCATTGAGCTTGTGTAAGTACAGCAAGCTCAATAGTTTGTTTTTCAGATATTCTTTTTTATAGCCTGCACTGTTGTAGCTCTCGATAAATCTTTAATTATGTGCTTGAAAAATGACTTTTATTACTGTTAATGTGGCTCAATATGTTAGAGACAGCTATCTTTAATGAAAAGAGAAGTAAATGAAGAGAATAGTTAATATTGTAATGTACAGTGAAATATAGAAAATAATTATGGAATCACAGAGAATTCCCCTCCCCTGGAAAAAATATTACAAGACAGCTTGTTTACATCTAGCATGAAAATCCCTTGAGCCTCCTGAAAAATTGATTATATTAGCAATGTCTATTATGTACTGTAATTTGCTTAAATATTCATTTATTCATGATTAATATATTGTTAAACTACTTTCTACAAAGAATGCTTGTATCTTACCAGCCACAGTAAATTATACAAGGTTATATACAAAAGAATAAGCCACATTTGTAAAACATAGTATAATGTGTGGGGATGTTTATTGATAGAAATGCCACTCTGAGTTACCAATGTTCTTATGATCAATCAAATACAGTTTGTGCAATCAAGACTCTTCAGATGTCTACTTTTCATGTATGAATTCACTTCATTTTATATTTACATTGTTTTCTATACAGTAGGTACCGTAATTTCCGGACTATTCAGCGCATCTGAATATAAGCCGCACCCACTGAATTTTTAAAAAATATGTATTTTGTACATAAATAAGCCGCACATGTCTATAAGCCGCAGGTGCCTACCGGTACATTGAAACAAATTAACTTTACACAGGCTTTAACGAAACACGGCTTGGAACAAAAATAAATAGGCTTTTAAACGCCTTCAACTTGAAAGCTGCATCATATGCCTTTCTCCGTGTCTTTGCCATGATGAGGGTGACAACATGACCGTAATCAGAATCGTGACCATTCATAATGTCCGCTGTTTAAAACGTCCGCTGTTCATAATGTCCGCTGTTCATAATGTCCGCTGCTGAAGACATTCCAAGAACTAATAATGCAATTGAAGGTTGGCATAATGTTTTTAGAGGTTCATTTGGTACACTGAATGAAACACCGAGAAATTTCGTAAAAAAGTTAATTATCGTAATGAATGGGAAGTTTGAGCGCGCTCGATTTACGTCACATTATGCGACGGTGCTCAGTTTTTTGGCGACATGAAGCTTGTGAAAGCGGGAACAATCCATAAATTAGCCGCGTCATTGTATAAACCGCGAGGTTCAAAGTGTGGGAAAAAAGTAGCGGCTTGTAGTCCGGAAATTACGGTATACAGTATAGATGCTGTTGGTTAGATTGTGTGTTGTAATGGAAGCCATATAGAAAACACACTGTCAGAAGTTTAAATAATCTCTCACAATAAAGTTACTAACCTACTTCTTTAATTACACACTAAATCATTTTAAGAATCTGGGGAAATATTGCTGGTGTTGCTGTTCTTTCATTAGAGTGCGTCATGACAGCTAATTTCACAGCACTACATTAAAGTGAAAGCGCCTTTAAGAGCTGACCTTACAGACCAATAAAGCTGTCTTTTTCCGCTCGGGACCACCTTATGACACTATTGATGCTCGTGATCATTTATGTAATGTTGTCTGTTATCCACAGGATAACTGATTCAGACCACCTGAAAAGAAGACTTCACCTATCAACAGTACATAAAGAGTTGTCGGCCACACTTTTGCATGCAAAGATACCATTTGTAGGATTGAAACGCAGCATTGTGAGTATCTGTCTTATCCGTGACATATTCTCTTTTTGTATTTTTAGATATACCTTCAGCTATGTGTTTTTTTTAATTGTTGGTTTAATTTCTTATAGGTATTGGAATTCCTCTAAGAGACCCTTTTAACTACAAAATCATATATTTTTTCTGTTGTCTCAGTGGTCTACTTTGTGCATCGACCTTGTATCATTCACCGGTGAACTGTTCAAAGGGTTTTTGACACTAGATGGCATCACTTTGTTTGCGACCTGTGAAGTCCGCAGAATCTTCACCATGAAAACAGAGCCTACAGGAATGTCAGATGACGGTAAAGATTGACGTAAAAATTAGAGTTTTATCAGGCTGCCTTGAAGTCCCCTCCATGTGTGATATTCAATAGATATTCAAGAGATATTTTAGCTAAGCACTGAAGTTAGTCACTGGTCTTCACTTTGAGTAGATTGTTTCTGAGTGTATATGAAATTGTGTGTATGTGTGTCGAGCGAGAGAAACAGTTTGCTGTTTTCTGTGGTAGTTGGCTGAGAGTGATGGTTTTTGTTCAACTCTGAAATGGCTCAGCAGAGCTAACAGCTGCACTCATGGCTGGCTCCTTAGTGCACACATACATTACTTGCCAGTAAAGACAGCTTGTCATTTGTATTTTTCTGTTGATCAAAGTGTTACTTTCGTTGCGTGATGTAATGTCATGATGATGTGTTTTGGTTTATTCGATTATGAGGCTAAATCTGAGATTGTTGTCTTTTTTTTTTATTGAGATGTGTTTCTCAGTGGAGCTGGTCTCATGGACTCGATCCCTCGCAGTTGCCAGTTCCCACCTGATGTAAACCACGTCACTCAGGTGTTGAACATGGAGAATTTGCCGAAGGCAGATACGAGGGCTGGACTGTTGAGCTCTGACTGTGGTAGGTAAGAGCAAATCCCATGATTGTGAATGTGTCGGTGAAGAAGTATCAAAGTACATTTACTTATGAACTGTACTTGAATACAATTTTTGAGGTACTTTTTAATTTCTCTATTCCCATGTATATTCCGTGTTGAAAACTACGGTGGCCTTAAGGTAACGCAAAAGGCCCTCTCCAGAGAAAAATGTTTGGTTTGTCATTTCTGGACTACTGTAGAAACATGGCGGTGCGACATGGTGGACTCCGTGGACAAACGGAACCGCTCCCTGTGTAGCTATGAAGTGCTCATTTTAAGCTAACGAAAAAAAAAAAACACAATGATTCTTAGTTTCTGGTGATTTATATACTAATAAGAAAACATAGTTATGAATATTTCATTCCATTTCTGCCGATAGAGTTTCCTTATTCCTACACACTGCTCCTTTAATCTATGTAGTCTCTAATGCATCTCACAGGTTGTTAACTAACGACAGGTAAACTAAAGATGCGCATTTACAAAACGACATAACAGGCATAATCTAACAGTGAGAGGTTAACAGTCATGACAATCATCATGGTACAGAAATTGTCGCACATAGATAAAATAGTTTTCTACAACATCGATTTGTTTTCCTTGTATGAAATTCCTGTAGTCCTCATTTTTGTGTTCATTTGCACCTCACCTGTACTCAGAGAGCTGCAATTATCTCCTCATATAAAAAGACATGCACCAGTAATCCAGTTCCGCCGCCTCTGTGGCCTTTTTTATCATCGTTTATTTATTTGTTCTGACAGCTGTCTAAGTCATGTTGAGTCAACCGGCAATGCCCATAGAAGAGAGCAGTAACCACACACAACAAATAGCTCTTCATAATAAGCATCTGCATTATTAGCATAACATTCTTAATCATAATTAAAACGATTGCTATTAAAGTAGGCATCCAATTTAACTGTGACAAAGTTGCTTGGTGAATAGTGTTGCTTCAGTACCCAATCTGTCAGAAACTGTTAAAAGTAATCCACAGCAGTTTTTATCACGCGGCAACAAACAAACTGTGATTATCTCGTACACGAAAGACATTCTGTTTCAAGGTCAATGAATTTTCGCAGATCAAAATCACCACTCAAAATACTTTTTTGGCCTCAACTATCATATAGATCGTTTTATTCCTTTTCGTCACCACATTCTGTTATGGGCTCTGCAGATTAAAAGTGCACTGAAATTTACTCACTCCTAAACCCGGGTCATTTTCTGAGTGTTGAATCTGCTGCATCAAAGGAGTGTGACTTCTTTTGCTTCACTCTCAGTACAACCAGCTCGGCTCTGTCTCTATTATCTTTGTGATCCTGTGTGTTTTTGTGGAATCTGCTCTTTGCTCTGATGAGGATCAGACAGAAAGTGTGTTTTTCTGTTAGCATCAGCGGAGGTGGTCCTAATGAGCCCTGGCACAGATACAGCAGGGTCAGGTCTGGGCACTTTCACAACTCCCTCCACAGCCCATTATTTTTACATGATGATATGGAGCAGATTGATAAATTAAAGATAAAAAAATAAAAAAAACAACTCAAATCAGTTCAGCAATAGAGTCGAATGGATATGCAACCATTAAACCTAAACTGTAAACTGCATATTGTAATCAGTAGGCTCTAGTTCAAAGCATATAAGAAAGGCATGTACACAGTACACACAGAACTGGCTTTAACCCTGCATTTTTCATCTGAACTATGAGATATTTGTAAATATGAAACATAATCTTGGGAAATTGCTCTGGCTACTTGATCATTAACATAACTGACAACAAATGAAGGTAATTGCTTCCAAATGTCATCCCTACTTGCCAGGTATTTGAGGTCTAAAGAATAATTTCTTTTATTTTCATTTATTTTAGAATATGTATGAGCAAAAGATGTAAGAAAATTCTAAAAAGAAAATCTTAACCAAACAACAAAGGTTAATAATGGTAATGTCTTTGCAGTTGCTGATCAGTCTACCACTGCAAGATCAACTAGTTATCGGCGATCCAGGCCTCCGGGTGTTTTATACACAGCCTCAGGCTCCAGGGTTTCAGGGCCACCCGCGCAAACTGAAAGAAAAAGCAGTGCAGCCTCAGACAAAAGGAATAGACTCTTTATCTCAAACACGGTAATCTCATGAATCCCATAATAGCATACATCACTATATGTCATACTTTAACATAAATACAAAATATATTATGGTGCGTTTGAAATAGTTTTTCTTCTTTTGCTGTTCCCCGCAGGGATCCCCATCCAGTAAAATGAACCAAAAAGTTCCTGCAGAAAGTGAGAGCATTGCCAAACTGAGTGAGAATGTATCACACGGAGAACCTTCGCACAGTCTTCTTCACGGTACATGTGAATAACAGTTCATAGTGTTGTTTTATCTCACTTGCATGCTTCCTACACTACCTCTATACATTCCCCGGTCAGCTATAATATCACCATATCACTTTCTATCAGTCTTTCGATTCTTTATTTGTGTGTGGCTTTGAATACTGACTTACTGACATGACAATGACTTTAAATCCAACGATGAAAGGCTGTGTAGGAAAATTGAATTTTGAAATAGATTTTTTAACCCTTTTCCTGTAGATAAAACACAAAAATGTTATTATTATTCATGGGTCTGCTAGTCTTTAAGTCCATTGTTTTCCTACTCCTCAGATCAGCTTCTGTGTGTTTAAAAACCGTGTCACTGGAGATCATTGATTGTTCAATGGCTTTGGTTTTCCAAATGTGTTATTTTTTTTTAATGGCAAACATCTTACCTTTTGATTCTGAACGATTCTTTAAAAAAGCCCATACATGACATGATTTTATATATGCGATTGGATGTTAAAACCCACATTGGCCATTTTCATTTCAGTTGCTACTTTTCCTGGACCTAAAAAAGAAGCAGCTAACATGCGAGCAGATAATGGGAAGAAGGAATTTTGACAGAAATTGTTATAAGTTATAATGTGGACCCATAAGCAGGAGGCAGAGGTGGAGCAGTTATCGTTAAAAGCAGATAACTTGGTCTTTGTTCCAAAGCGAAGTCATTAATAGGTAAGCAATCAGCGAGAAAAACAGAGTCAGAAAGGGAGCTGGCAGGGAGGCATATATAAGCCACATAAGACAATTTGGCAAAGAGAGTGAGTCTGTGGACTTATAATAAGTTACTGATAGGTGGGAATTATTACATTCGCAGAAAATGTGAAAATGAACTAAAAAGATGCTCAACCCATGACAGAAATATAGCTGACAAGCTTTTGGAAATTTTCCAGGGAATAACAGTTGAGTCCTGTAGCCAAAGAAAGTTATGTGGAAAGGGAAATGTCAACTTTCTATGCTCACATTTTCACACAGTTACTCAGCAATCCTAATGGATTATTAAGGAGATACTAATATCACTACTGCCCAAACCCTCATTGGTTCACAATGTCCCGAAACAGAGGGCAGAGCTCGAATACCACTTTTTTCGTCGGGTTTGTGAAGTTTTTTTCACCTTGCTCTTGTTGGTACGCAGTGAAAATGTCATCGACTGATCAAGTGAATATGTTATTTACTGAACTTAAATGATACATAAATGGTAAATAAAATGTAGTGACATTGACTTTGCCACTTCATTTAGAGAACCAGGACTTGCTTGTGAGTCTAGTTGACTTTGACTTAGTACCTCTAAATATCTAATGCCCTTGGGGACTGAGAATCTTCATAGATGAAAATCACTCAGTTTCTCTTATTTTCTGGCATGTCACTATAATGTGCACCAATGCAGATCTTTCTTATAGCTGCATGGCTTAAAGTGCACTGCCTGCTGTAAAAGCACACACTGTACTACTCTCATTACAGCTCTTCTTGGCCTTAAGAATGCATCCGGTTATTCTTGTGCATCGGTAAAAGCATTACATATGAAGCAACAAAACAAGAGCCCAGCTCTGGCAGAGCATGTTCTCCCGAGCACCTAATAACAGCTTTTACAGTTGGTAATGCACCATCCTTTGAGGATGACTGAATGCAAAAAGCGATGATTAAAATTCCTTAATCAGCTGAACATAATGTAGCTGAATGTATTCTCCCTGCACTGAATGAATGTAAGAAGCTCAGTTACTGAAATGCCTCCATTAATAAGGATTTTCACAGTGCATAATCATTTCACAGATATGCTTTTGGCAAGCTATAATAACATTGTTTGACTGTTTTGTGTTAAAAAGCTTTTCTGATGTTGAAAGTGTACTGTATGTAGGAGTGCTTGGCACTTTACAGCCCCATCCCCCAAAAGACAGCGCGTTTGACAAGCAGGGATCTAAGAAGCTTCGAGTTTACAGTGCTGGAAGAGAGAGGCTAGCATCGTCAGGTGAGCTGTGTGCGCTGCATCTCGTGTTCTCCGTGTATCTTCGGAATACACAGTATGGTTTGGTGAATGTCCCATTGGTTAATTATGGTAAGGTGTTCAATTCTGGTAAACAGCCTCTCCAGGTGCTGTACCTGGTGGCCACAGAAAGAGCGGTAAAACCAGGGAGAAGTGCACTCCTCCACCCAGTAGGCAAGAGAGCGAGCAACAACCTCTGACCCTAACAGAAACTACAAAGCACCCAACAGCAGGTGAGGCTCACATCTGCTGCGAATAGACGGGGAGCATGGCAGCAGATGCAGCAGCAGGGAGACGTGTTCACTTTCAGACTGAGTGATGGTTAGAAGAGTCTAAAAAGACAGCAAGGGATGGGACAAAGGAAAAATAATATGCATATTGAGTGATATTGGTATCTACTTTGCATGTTCAGATTTTACTAAGGAGCTCTTTTATACTTGAGGAAATTACCTATTTCTCCTCTTAAATTAAATCACTTCAAAATATTGCATGAATTTTAATGAGCCTCATTCTATGCTGCGTACACCATCGCTTTTGTTCCCCTTTTTTTAATTTTCCGTAGCCCACGTCAAGGCCATTTGCAGGATTTTTGTAGGAGTACCTACTCCTACTCCAGTCCAAGAACCGCCCCCCCTAACCCCCACCCCAACCCCACCACCACCACCACATGCACACACACACACACACACACGCCACACACCCACCTACACCAGCATTGTCCTCACAAAGTGAGTGCACGTGCTCTGAAAGCTCATTTATGGATGTTTCTCCACAGCAATAAGCTCCTTTGCCGCAGCCCTGCCCACAGACAGAAAGTAGCGAGTTCATTAATGGTAATGTGGCACATTAAATAAAAGTCAGAGGGGCATCTCCTGAGCCCAGGGTTTGCCACACAGTGGGCAATAAGAGAAAGTGATTATACTGTCGAGAGGTTCAATGTGCTCACTCATTCAGATAGAGTTGCCTGTGTCTTTGATCTCAGGCCTATCGTGGAGTTTAAGGATTCAGTGTGTCTTGCATCTTTCATTTAAGGAATGAAAAAACAGTACCCAGATATTCAGGAACATATTGTGAACATTTTCTCTTTCTACTTCAAGAAAATGGAAAACCAAATCATTAAAGCAGAAACGGAAGCAATATTTGCTCGGGAAATATGTCAGTTAGATTTTTCAGGGATGTTTGGACAAAGCTGTCATTTCACGAGCGATAACTTTGCAGTAAACTTCTGTTCTCTCTGCTGATTATGTTGTTTGTATTGTCATTAAGGTATAAGCATAGCAGGGCTATTAACACAACCTACAAAAATGTCAGTGCGGGAGAAATGAATGTTCTCCTTTGGCAAGCAATGGAATTCATTACAATTTTGCATATTGTTATTATGAATTTTTATGTGCATATAATCATATGAAATTAGAATGAAATGAGTCCCTTGATGAAAAAATAGAAAAGATTTATTGCTCACAGTAATTACATTCCTATCATTTTTTACAAAGTATTTGTGGTTAAGACCTTCAGAAAAACTTATTCATGCATTCTACAATTTGTACAGTCAAGGCCTCTTTATTTTATAGCATTCATGTGCAACAATGCATGTTTCAAATAGAATTTACTAGGTCTTGATTTTTGTTCTGTTATTTTAGATGAGTGCAGCTGCAGTCCTGCCAAGGAAAGTTCCGGAGCCGCTCCAACACCAGCAGAGTCTCTCTCCTGCTCGATCTGTCCAGGTTTGTCTCGTGACATGCAGGTCTTCAGCAGCTGGGAGAGTAATGAGGGCTCGGAGCCCCAGCTCACTCTGCAAGAGGAGGTGTTCACTTTCTCATCGCAGCCACACTCACCCAAACGAGGGCAAGGCCAGGGTGACCAGGAGAAGATGGAGATGGAAGAGGATCCGGTTCAGAACAGAAGCAGGAGGCGGTATGAGGCCCAGCCCGAGGATGACTTTATCGGCAGTGAAAGTGATGAGGTGTGTCGGTTCTCGGGGAGAGACACACTCACACCGACTCTCCTTTTTAAATGCGCACACATTTTAAATTTTATCTTATGGTATGTTGCTCTGACACGAGATATATTTCTCTGACACTAATGACCATCTGCTTTAAATAAGCAAACGTGTGTGTAACATTGCATACACTAGCAGTATGGACAAGCACCAGATTTCCAAAATAGGATAGGTCCATGTATTCTGATCTAATTCAATCTCAATTCATCAGCAAAGATTCAGTGTATTATAATATCTTTCCTTATGTCCACATTTTGATTTGATTCACTTTAAATTGATTACTTGCAGTTTACTGCAGAATACTTTAGCTTCAAAGGTCAGTTGGGTTATTTATCATCAGATCATTTATTAATGGTTCTGAGACATAATAGTAGTTTTCTTTATGCTGAGCAGGGAAATTAAAGTGTTGAACTAAGTATGAAGATCTTCAAAGAAATGCTAATTGCTTTTACTTATTTAGAACTTTATAATAAGTCTGATAATTCAGACTTCAGAACCTAATTTTGTTGCGCAGCTGATTAGTTTAGTTTTGTAAAAAGGTTGTACTGTATTCTATGAACTTCGTTAAAGACACAATCCACCCTAAAACAAAAAAACCTAAAGAAAAACAGATACTGGAAATGTGTGTTGCATGCATGTGTCAAATCTGATGTTTGATGGTGCATTTCTTACCTTGTTGATAACATCCAGAGGCTGCATTCCTGTATGTTGAGGATAAGGTCGATCAGGTAGCGACATAGACAATGTGTCATTATATTTCCAGGTCATTTGTAATGGAGTCAACAGGAGAAACTATTCGGTCAGGTTTTGGTATCAGTAACTCAGGTCTTCTCTCAAGACTCACCATTTTCCATTGACATTATGTGCATGTATAGAAAAACAGTACAAAACAGGTTTGTTCTTTTTTTATGGTGACCTATGTATAAACTGCAGGTACTATATCTGCAGTGTATTTAAAGCCATTCTCAGTGTTGACATTTCCCTTTAGATTTTGAACTACTTTTTGTTTGGCTTTATGTCTTTATTTAGATCTGTTGAACATGCACTACATTTTCATTTTCCTTGGCTGCCATTTCACGTTGCTTACAATCCAAAAATAGCTTATTATTAACTTATTATCAGCAGTGTTTCCTTGTACTACTCCCCAAAACAATCAAACAAAAAAAGTCGGAGGAAAACACAAGTAGCTGCTTTTGGCATTGTAGGGAGAAATCGTACAACACACACACACACACAGGTTGCCTTGCCAAGCAATTGATCACCTAGCCTTTCAAACACTGATTTGAAACACTGCTCCAATAATGAGCCATCAAAAGACTTCTAAAAGTAACAAACACCCACCCACCGTATCCTGGGCTTTTATTGGTTGAATGTTATGTGCAGTGTGTTTTCTTTCTCTCTTATCTTTCAAAAGACTTGCTGTACCCTGCGGTCTGAACCAGGACAATGCACTTGCTGTTGCCATTAATATTGCCAAGCCTATAGCTATATAGCTTATAGAGTTAGTCATCGTCTCCCTCCACCTTCACATGTTAAAACCACTAACAATGCAACTTTTTAGATAAAATATATCAGCATTCTGTGAAATTAACTGACAGCTACTGTGTTAATCATCTGAGGCTGAAAGAGAGTGGATGCAGACATTTTTTTAATTACAACATTTCACTATGAAATAACACTAAAAGTGTGTCTGAGGGGGGTGTTTAAAGGAGGGCTTTTTCAAATTAACACATTAAAATCAACTTCCCTCACTTGGCATGAACTATGGTTAGGGGGTGAATTAAGAAGCATGTCATTTCATTTTGTAAAAGCAGAGTAAGCATTTGATCCAGTGCAAAGCACTGTACTGAAGCTACCAGCAGAAAGAAGGGCGCTTTATGTTTTCTGGCTCCTCACCTACAACTTTTCTGTGAGATGGTCATTTTGGAAGTGACTTTTCTTCAGAGAGAAAAACGAGAGCCACACAAAGAAAACACAGTTGGAACACACTGGCTATTCCGTCAGGTATCCACAAGGATCATACGGTATATTGGATTACCACAACTCTTTCAAGTATAAGCTACACTCTAACAGGCTAGAGTATGTTAAAATGTTTTTCCTGTGATATATTTTTATGATGGCTAATAGAGCAAGGCTTTGGTGGTGGAGAACAATGCTGCAAATAGCATATTGCCCTAGATGTGGTAGAAACTTGAGGAATATCTCGACTTATTGTAACATCTTTCCATTGGGCAAAGATGACAAGTATCAACTGAGAAAGTTCATTTCGAGGTTGTTTGTGGAGTTGTTGACCTCTAGTAGTGCCAGGGTGCTGTTTCTATGAGTAGGGCTCATAGAATAAGATGCATTATGCATTCGTACACACATGGGTGACACGATACACAGTCCTGCTCATGGTTTGACACTATTCCACTGATCAACAGCAAAAAAATGTTTAACAAGATAACTACACCAGTCACCTTTTTAACTTTTTCGCTTTTTTTCTTAAATGTTCATTTAGGCTCTTTCCACTACGAGACTACTGCTTGCTTACTGGAACAGTCGGCTAATGCTGTGACTCACTGGCCAGAGTTTGACCAGTTGCCGCAGTTCTATTGCCAAGTGTAAATCTGAGTGTCATCTGCACGCGTCATTCTAAGAGCTGTTCTCAGCAACATTATCGTCACGTATGATTTGACATGAGAGGGAGCATGTACAGGTTGAGTACAGGCGCCCGACAATCGAACTATGGGGGACTCAACTTGTCATTGTAACCCGCTTACATTTATGATCACCAATGTCAGCAACATAGCCAGTGGCCTCCAACTATGATCTAAAAACTGAGGACCGTACCAGATAATCCCGCCCACTTTTCCAGTCTGTCAAGATGAATTTTAGGGTGAGTATCAGTAACAGTAACGAGGGCTTTAGTAAGATTAAGTATCATCAAAACTGAATCGGTAGTCCTACAAATGTGTTTTAACACCTTTTTTATCAGTGCAGTCTCAGGAATGTGATGTGGTCAAAACTAGCCTGAAAACTGTCCAAAAGGCCTTTTTTATTAAAAACGTTCTTGAGTTGAATCTCAATAATTTTCTCAATGTTTTTGAGTAAAGGAAATATTAGAGATGGGTCTCTAATTACTTCATAGTTGCTCTTCTTTAGAAGGGGCCTGCAGTAACTGTAGTTTTCAGGGACTTTGAGAAAATGCCTGATAAGAGTGAGCCATTGACAATTATTTTTTTTAAGGATGATTTGTTACATCCTCCAGAGTTTTTAATATTGATAGCATTGAATGCTGACAATACAGCCCATGGGCTATTGAAAGAGCCATTTACAAGCCAAAAAAAAAAGAATAATCTGTCTCTGAGTCTAAAACATATTTGAGCCTTGTAGGGAAGGTAACACAGCAGTGGTCTGGTTCCATTGTTTGACATGGCAGAATGTATATAAATAGATGCACACTCATTACACCTCTTTAGAAATAGGAATTTAGGGGCTTCTCGTGTTTAGCGATTGGTTAACTTCTCAACAGCGGTAAATAATGCACGACAATTGTTGATATTCCTGTTGAAGATGTGAGAAATATCAACGCCCTTGTGAATAAGCAAATCCAGTGTGTGCCCTTGGCTATGTGTTGGCCCTTTCACATGATGTAATAGATCAAACGTTTCAAACAGACTACAGAATTCCCTCGCAGTTTTGTCTTTGGGATTATGAATGCGAATGGTAAAATCGCAAAATATGTTGAGAAATTTCAGAAAGCGGTTCAGTTCTCAACGAAATCCATCAAAATGTGTTCTGTAAATTGTTAACAGCAGGATTTTTCTTGTACCTTTCAAAGCGGTGCAAAGATATTCAGAGGAGACAAAATCACCACATGATGCCTGCTTGCATTGAAAGGAGTCTTTAAATATAGCAGTAACACCACCACCTTTCCTGACAGGTCGAGAAACATTCATAGCATTAAAGTTAGGAGGTGCTGAGAACCGGTGTGCTGCTACTATCATGTAGCCAGGTTTCTGTTCAAATGATAAAATCCACATTATATAAATGATGCAACTTGGACACATTTGTCAAAGCTCTCCCGGAGCTTAAAACTAATGGTGGAGGTGGACGCCGAGGGGCGTTAGGGGAGAGAAAATGGGAATAGGGAGAGGGAAGGGACGAGAGGTACATTTGGTTCCAGGAGTTTTTTCATTTGGTCAATGAACTCCAGGGAAGGAGAGGAGGGGGGAGAGGTTTGAGCAGAAGAGGGAGAACTGGGTGGAGTTCAGGGGTTGAAGAAAGTAAATCCTCACTGGTGGTAATTGGCGTGTGGGGAGGAGACTCCTCTTCATGGTTCGTCTCTCATGTTTTAAATTATTTTTTTCAGGCAGGGGCTCTCATTCAAGGTGTCTAGGGTGTTGTGTACATTCTTGTCGTTGTTTTAAACCCTCTCGTGCCTTTTGGCAGAGGGAGCAGAAGGGTGACGCAGGAAGTAAAATAGTCTGTCAACTTTACTCCTGAAAGACAGCCCTCCTGTTTCTTAAAAGTCCTGTTGATGTTAGTTAGCCTTGTGTTGACATGCTCTTGTTGTCGACGGCCCACGGTAAAGAAGTATGACTTCCACACAGCTCATTAACCTCCAAATTCACTTCTAATCGGTGGATCTCAGTTTCATATCACTGCAATATTCTAGAGACGCTTGTGGAAGCTAACTAGCAGCCAGTCACTGCAGTTCAGTGTAGTGACACAGCAAAAGGCCTGTTACACCCTGTTTTGTAGTAATAAATCTGTGGTTAGCTATCTGACTCAAGTTGGTCTGATTTTGATTTTCATTAATTTATGGCAGGTTGCTCATTTCTCAACTTGTAGCAATATCATCTTTCAAGTAGTTGCATCAGTGTCATGCAATTCCGTTGAGCTAACGTTTGTTCTTAAACACAGAGAAATATTAAAAGCAAAACAAAGCGAAGACCTGCAGTGTATGAGCCATGTTAAAATATATGAGATACAATAGACCAATGTGAAAAGTATATATGTTTTCAGGGAAATGCCTTTCATTGTAATGCAATAATAACTGAAGGAATGGATGCAGTAGTGTAGCAACTGCTTTCATGACACTGGTACCAGTTCATTGTTTATTCACTTGCACTTGTGAAAATGATAAAGCACACAAAGAAAAGAGAAAACAAATAACATATGGAGCAGGTGAGATAAAAAACCTCAAGGGGCTTATGATAGCCTTTCACCCCGAAACGAAGCTCAGAGATGAAAGAAAATGCCTCAAAAAGAGACAGCAGAAGGAAGAAATGAAGCGATGGAGAGTGCAATGCTGATGGAAGCTTCAAGCTGTTTAATTTATGAGAAACAATGTCTATATTATGAACTTAAAAAGTGTAGGTGTGCTGGCAATCTGGCTGTTGGAACACAATTGTGGTTTGAAAATATGGAAGATATTACAGAATAACAAATAACACAAATTACAGAGTTTTCAAGTTTGTTATTTCTCAATTTCTTTTGAAAACAGGGTTTAGGGAAAAAATTTGATACATATAATTGTCAAACTAAGATATTAAATCGAATTATTGGTCTTGTCAGGTAATGTAAGTAAACTAATATGTGGGCAGAATAATGCCATTAATGCAACACACTGTTGTGAATCCAGCTGCCGTCCACCGTAAATGAGCTAATGTTTTAGAATCACGTATCTTTCAAGGGGTGAGTGTTTGATATTCAAAATGTAGGATTTGCGTGGAGTATTCTCTTAATATGGAAAAGAGCCATGTACTGTGTCTGTATGTGCAGTGTGTTAACCTGATTGGTAGGCGACACATTGTGAACTACATCACTGAGTGTTAACTTTGGATCTGAAGGTGGGAAAGATTAGCACACTTTAAGAGAATGCCATTACCCTTTTTAAAATGTGAGGTTAATTTAAAGCTGAGCCACCAACACCTGGTCAATCCCAATGACTGTTTGCCATCTCATTATCATATTTCATTAAGCACATGTCAATCTAAAGGGCAGAACACCACATTGAAGTTGTTGAGGTTGCATTAGAAACAGTCTGCCACATACTCTTAGGTCGTAATGAATCATCCTTTTTACGAGGGTTTTCGCAATCATTTTTAAAATCAACATTTGTCCCTGTATTTCTCTCAGGATAAAAGCTACACCACGCTCAACCCTGCTACTCCCAGATCTCCCAGTCCAACTATGGATGTGCAAATTGTAGTCCATCCTGAAGCTCATAACATGGTGCAAACAACACCAACAGAGCGGAGTCCAGTTACCACCAGTATGCAGTCGCCATCCGCTGAACTCGCCCCCACACGCTGCCTCTCGCCCAGAGTGACCCCCAGCAGACAGGAAAACAAGTGTGGCCTGCGTGGATCAGAGATAGTGAACCAGGTTTTGGATGAGAACAGCGGTGTATCGCTATCAAGGACACTCCTGCAAGAAGTCAAATCAGATGACTCCACACATCACAAGGTACTGCTTATGTGTACAACAGACCTTATACAGAGCTCTATGGCTCCATTTTTGTTAGTGACAGAGAGGCAGAGCTGAGGAGGACTTGTGAAAAAGTTTGTTCTACCGTGCTGAGAAGGATCAGACTACGGTCTGTTACAAATTGAGGTTGGCCGCTTCTCCCGTTGAAAAGATCCAGGATCAGAGGATAGTCAACTGGAGCGATCACAAGGCCTGATGGGAGATCTGTCACTTGGCTGTTGCTTTCTGCATTTACGCAACTCACTGCTGAGACATGTCCCAGCATCCTTCATCGGTGCAGCTCTTGACTGATGATTTTTGCCAACTCAAGCAGGCAGCATGCAGGGAAGGCTTTGACTGAAAGGTTGTCAGAGAAATATGACAAGGATTTTGTTTCCTTCCCTGCAGACCTGGTTTATTGACTGCCATTGATTCAACAGCAGGCAACACCAGGCTTTCTTGCACAAATCAAGTTAGCATAGCACTTTCTTAAATCAATAGATCCATTGTTGAAAGACATTTCCCTTTTTTACAGGGTAAAATAATTATGTCCAACAACGCCTTGAGCCATGTCTGCATTTTCATGATTTACTCTACTTTGTTGGTTTCACAAAACATGTCATCAACGTTGTGGATTCAGTGCGTATGTGTGACTTAGAGCAAATCAGTAATTTGTTTTTCTTTCTTTTTTTTACCGGCGATTGTTTTTAAAGGAAGAAGAAAACAACACACTGAAGCCTGTTGAGTCCAGCGTTTACAACGTACACCTGCTTAGCAGTCTACGAATGCATGGGGATGATGATGACGAGCTTCGAATGCTGGCAAGTCTAAAAAGGGAGCAGGAGGAAGATGAATGTAGAGCCTCAGGCCTCAGTGCATCTCAGATCCACCACTGTAATAATGTCAGCATCAGCATGAGCACTGACGACGCCTCTACCTGGACCCACATCTCCACGGTCTGTACTGTCATCCTGTGCTACTTTTGATCTATTGTTGTTGATTCTTCACTAATGAGCAACACTCATGTGCCGCTCATCTCACTGTTTACAGTCATTAGTACGTTGTCCCTCTCTCTATCGCCTGTCTGGAATAATTTTTTTGACCCTGCTTGATCCTCACCCTTGGTAATTTCCATATCAAGCCCCCGACTTATGCCACCATAAAGTGCTAATGCACCTTTTTTCTCCGGCGTGTTTTCTGCATTACAAAAGATTATGGAGATAGCAACACATTAATTGGCCTCTTACAGCTTTTAAAAGCACACTGGCATAATATCCACGTTTCTCCCCAATGACTAAAAATTATTTAGGTCATTTGAAATGATCCCCATAAGTCTTTTTAGAATTCAAAGATGGTATAGTTTGCTCTTGGCTATTGAAGGTCATTTAGATCTATGGGCAATTAGCATAAACACATTGCACTTATGAAGAGAGAACGCTGCCCTGCGAGCCCCTACTGGGTCCACTGTGGGATCCCCAGTGGATGCATTGAATTCAGATGCCAACGTTGTAGCAGGTATCCATTAATATACTGAGATTCAAGCAGAACACAATGAATAGTGGTACGACCGCAGGGATTATCATCTCATGGTTCCTTTTTAGAGGACACAGTAATGCGGTCACTAATAAAAACATGTATCTTTTAGATTGTACAGTTGGTAAAGTTTTCCACAGGAACAGGTTTAGATTTACATGTGACTTGATCAAATCCCGAAGTGATCTTTTCCGAATCAGCCGCAGTGATTTACAATTCTAAATGCATATGGCAACAGCACCACCATCAGCATATTAAGAAAATGCTTTGCCAATATAGAGAGAGGAAAAGACATATAGAAAGGCATAAAAGTCATTTTTTTAAATACAAATGTTTTTGTTATTTGTTGAAACATTGCGACAAATAAAACTTAAATAGGGACCTATTAAGTGTCTGTGAAAGACAGAGAGATGGCTTTGGGACCTTTAGAAGAGAATAGTCACACGCTATTTCTTGTCTCCAAGAGCTGTGATTCGAGGAGCCCTGCTATTTCCATCTATAGTGTTGCTGTCTCTGCTGCTGAAACTACTGTACCAGCCCAGACTTAACTTCAGCCCCAGGTGATTGTAAAAAAAAAAAAAAAAAAGAAAAAAAAAACTCAACTTGTAGATTGTATAATTGTGTCATCTTAGATGTCAGACTTCTTAATATGTATCCAGATGTGATGCATATTCTCCCTGTGGGCACATGACTGAAGTAAGAACTGTCAAGTCGGAGTATTTTCTGTTGGACCATGACGTCTGATTACAGCTACAGATGGCATGTTGAAGAAAGAAATCACTCAAAAAGTAAAACAGAAAGTGGGCGCATTCAAACCAGGCAAATACTCGCCCCTCTTGGCTTGAAAAGAGTCTGTTTTCTTCTAGGGCTGCGCGATATATCGTTTCAGCATCGACTTTGCGATGTGCACATGCATGATAGTCACATCGCAGGACGTGCGATGACCTCTAATGAAGTCAAACATGTCATGCTCCAACTTTTTGGAGCATGAAAAAGCTGGTTGTTGATACCAAATGAAAATGTGCATGGTTCTCATTTTCCATGACTAATCCACTGTTTTCCATTAACTACCTCCAGTTTCACAATGAAGCGTATATATTTTTACACTTCTCAAGGGGTGATAATTTTTTTGACCCTGCTTGATCCTCACCCTTGGTAATTTCCATATCAAGCCCCCGATTTATGGCACCATAAAGTGCTAATGCACCTTTTTTTCCCGGCGTGTTTTCTGCATTACAAAAGATTATGAGAGGGTGGGGTCCGTGTCTGCCCAGGGTGCGGGAGGATCTGCTCCCTGTTGCTGGCAGGCCCTCGCCCGCTTTTCTTCCATGTGCTTTGCGACCGGCTATAGTAGGTTGGCTTTGAAAGGCTCAGGGTGAAGGTGGCACACGTCCCCGACTGTGAGCTTTACAGCCCCCTGGCCCGGACTGGTAACCCGTCTCGTTAACCGTGCTTTGTGGGTGTTTTTTGCCTTTCATCACTATTTATATCTATAACCTACAGCCAGTATGTTAATGATTCAATTGTTTACTAGAGCACACAAAGGTTTTTTCTATAGCTTCTTAATTTTGCTCTCAATGTGCACCAGATTGATGCATTTAACTTTAAAAATGTAGCCTAGGGTGAAAATTCCTGTATTTCTTCATATCGTAATATTCATATCACGGAACAAAATGAGCATTGCAATGTCCGTTATTTTTTTTAATTGTGCAGCTTTAGTTTCTTCCTTCACTCTGAATTTGTGACGGTTGCAATGAACTCCAGTGTAGATGTTGAATAGTTAGTTTTGACATGAAGATGAGTTATCAAATACAGCTTGTGATGGGAAGAAAGGTTTGTTCAACATTTCAACCATATCTCTCTTTTATTAATAACAGGGGGACTGTCACAATTCATTATTGATGAGAGGCACTGTGAAGGACCAAATCCAATCTCAAATATTTTTACTTAACTAACTGACAGAATCTGCACCTTTTTTTTTTTTTTTTTTTTTTTTTTTTATATAAACGACACTAGATAATTATCAGATGTAGCTTTCCATATAAAGATGATGAGACAATTCTTGTCCCGTCTAGAATTCTGCCAGTCAGTGTTTGTGCCAGAAGCTCTCGAAGCGTTCCCCTCGCTTATACATTCACAGCACAGCAACATCGTCAACGTTCTGAAGATGAGTTCTGTAATTGTACAGTGAAGCAACTCTTTACATAAATCAATTCATGTCCTTTACTTTTCCTGTCATATCTAAATGAATTATACCCTGAAACCCTCATGTCTTCATTTCAACACTGGCATTGGGCCAGTTTTCTGTGAGGATAAAAACGTCTGGTGTAGCTTCACTAAATAACACATGTCCAAAGTCCAATTTTGGAAGCAAGCTCCTTATATTTAGGTCAGGTGTGCAAGGTTGAGTCCAAGATATTTCTTAAAATCGAGGGAGGATTATTAATATTAGATGTGTTAGGTGAGGAAATAATTTTAGTAGGGAGAGTAGTGATAGGTCTGAGACTCGGGAATGTAATACTGCTCGGCCTGTAATTCTCCTAGGGGCAGTGGTACAATGGGGGTTAATAATAGGAATAGCATATACAGAGGAAAAAGCTGGAAAAAACCGAGTGGAGCTTATCCACCAGCAATCACCTGGAAAGTGCCTTGATGAATACGGCAGTAAGATGGATGTTAGAAATAAATTACCTTGGTTGGACATCATTGCCAAACAGGTCTGTGCAGCCCCAGCAAAATGCTGTGCAGCGTAGTTTTACAAACAAATGTTTTGAAACAAAGGTTTCTGCTGAGTTTATTTCTCCATAACAAAGGGCAGGCAAAGCAGCAGAAGTGATTTGAGTCTACTGCAATACTGATCAGAGACGAGCAGAGCTCTTTTAGGTTTTCTGATTGTTGTAGCACCATTTGACCCAGCGTGCAGGGGAGCAGACGAGGGGTGAATATGTAGAAGGGGATAGCTAAATGTCAGTCAAGGAGACTGGTCAAACAATAGAGGACAACTAAAAGTTTGGGCATTGCCATACCTGGTGTGTAGCAACCTTTTAAGCTAAGACCTCTCCTGTGTTTTTTTTTGTGTGGAAGGCTGTCATCACATTGACTCTGCAGCTGCAGACAGCCAGTGCGGCTGTGTTCACTCACAGAACACATATTTCTGTTGGATTAAGAGGCGATCAACATAAGTATGTACTTCTGTTAGCAGCAGGTGTACTTCTGAATCTTTCGATCCCAAGCGTTGCCTTTTAATTCTGTAGTTCATGCAAGTTTAAATGACCATTTGAGGCACTGGGTTTAATATTACAAATAGAGTACAGAAATGGTTCAGCTCCTTCCTCCCCAAAAGAATCACCCGACAGGTAACTCATCATCATCAGTACATATTACATGCAGAATTCCACTGGGTACAATTTTAGGTCTGGTCTTATTTTTAGAAGAGGATTACATAAAGAAGGCACTGGAGCACACAGATAGCTAAAATGTACTTAAGAAATGCAAGGACTACAGCTTCAGCATGACTGCTTCTTGATCAACGTCATGTAACGTAATAGCCTTTAAACAGGCACTAGATTTAAATAGCCTCCTGAGGCTGTAATATGGTCTTTAGCTTTGACAAGATGGAGAGGGTAATGCACTTGTGTTCTGTACAGCCGAATATCACCATATATTGGCTGTGAAACAATCCTTATATTCTACCCCAGTTAAATGTCTCTTATACTCACAGCTCACAAAGAATGTAGATTTTTATGTTTTTAAAAGGCCAAAAGCACAAATTACAATCCAGCTCCAATCCTTTGTCCCGCTACAATAGTTAGAGTGCAGCACATTTCTGAACACATTATATGATTTTACTGATCCCTTGATCTTGGTGTGCTCACTCTCCATTGTTGTTTTCTGCGTCTCGCTGTGCTCTCCATTTTTCTTTTGTGTTTTTCTCTTGTTTGCCAGAAAGGCAGTGATCTTTCTTCCATACCAGTTAGCATGTCACTCGACAGAGAAGAGGTTTTTATTTGTCCTGACCTGAACAGGCTGCATATGGATTTCCATTAAACTGTAAAAGCTTTAAGCGTAATTTGTGGTTGTACTGAGGTTTTTGTGAAAATTTTCCTTGTGTTCCTTGTATTGACTGAAATTAAATATGTCGTTGTGGAAAAAAACATTTTCTATCTTGACGTGCTGTGAGTGAAATTGTATAATTTTAATGCCCCAACAGATCACTCAGTGCTATTTTAAACTCAATGGAGATAACTGAATATTAATTATAATTATTTTGGAAACAGAAGTACGTGAATTATGAGTACTTTGGTGACATTTTTTAACCCAACCTTTTACTTTTTTTTTTACTTATGTTACTGATCCAGCCAGCTAATCAGGGTCGACACTATCAGAAGGAAATGAACCCTCTCCTGCAATCAAACCCCAGGTGAGTAAGCATGTGACACACACATTTGTAGCATAAAGTCTTTGCTGAGCTCTAAATTTGTATATTTATAATTAAATCAACATCAAGGTCGACATAGTCTAAGAATAGAAACAAAACTCTTGTGTATTTATACCACACATGCTACTTATATGTTATGCATGAAGGTCAGGCTAGGAATACAGTCGTTTTCTTTAAAAAGAACTGACATGCTGCCCCCAGAAACCTAACTTCTTTGGGTGCCGGGTTGTTATTAACAAAGTCTTGTTGAGTAAAAGAGACAATAGATGAATAAAGTGCAAGCCAGACTGATGTATTTCTTGTATTGCCTGATAGAAAATGGCCTTCTGCAGACTGTATTTGGCTGCATGTACATGAAACTCACCCTGACAATCATAATTTAGATAGTAACCAGTGACTGCAGAATTAAGGCTAAATGTCAACTGTCAGATAGATATGCAAATTGGGGCTTTTCTCGCTCACAGATGAGTATGAATAAATTGAGAGTGTGCCAGGTATTGTAGTTTCCTTCTGTTAAGGTCATTTTCACAAGTACAGATTATTGGGTGTGAATACTGGAAGAAATTAGGACATTATTTATCAATCATACCTTTTCATAATTCGCATTTTCAACTCTTATTTACTCCTACATACATGGATGTAGAAACTCCATTCAAGCTTTAAATGTTTCACATCTTTTAATACATTCTGGGAATTATTCAACTTTCAAATCCCATTAAAACTTTTCAAAATAGCCAACATTGTTTGAAGTTTTGTTACAATTGAAGTCAATTAGAAAAACCTTCAAACCCAGTCATCTTCAACCTCTTCCAAATATTTCCTACATTCACGTAGAAACTCTATTCAAACGTTAATTTTCTCACATTAATTCAACTTTTCCATATCTTTCATACTTTCACACAATCATAGTTCAAGTTTCATGCAATTTTCCATACGTCTTCGGAGGTTTTTCCATTAGTGTGCGTGGGGTGGAATGTTCAGTAACAGCCCTGTAGTCACATCGCAGGACGTGCAATGTCAAGTAAGGCAAATTAACTCAAACACGTCATGTTACAACTTTTTTGCTGCTTGATACAAAAGTAAAACTTGCGCAGTTCTCATTTTCCAATCTACAAGAAGAGTTTGTTGCTAGTGAGTGATCTGCAGAAAAGGAAGATGTGGTTGCAAAAAAATACGCAACGTCAGTCGTATGGAAATAATTCGGCTACAGATGTTTGAAAACAGGTTCTTTATTGTCATTTGGTGAAAATTCCAGTATTTTTTCATATTTAATGTAGATGTCGCAGAACATTTTCTTTCAGTTTTTTCCGACATCATACAGCCCTACTTCATACATCATTTTAACTTTAAAACTTATGGAGAATTGTGCTTTTTCAAACAATGTAGCTATGGAAAGAAATGGACTAACACATCTGGTGTCACTGTGAGCCTCCAAGTGACAAGAGTGCCATCCAACTGCTGCATTGAATCCTATATTAACTAACCAGACGTTTCAGGAGGGAAATAGAAACGGGGACTTTTCTAACCTGCTCTAATTCTAAAACGTTTTGTACTACTCACACACATTTCACACAGTATGTTCAGCAGGGTCTCCTGTCTCTCATTGTATAAAAATGAAGCGATAGGAGTTTCGGTCTTTAAGCTATAAGCAGGAGAATGAGAGCAGCGCTTCAGCTTAATATCTATGAAATGGACACTCTGAGACAGGAGACACTTAAAAGTTACCATCACCATGGCAAAATGTAATTGTTGGTGGGAACACAGAGCTGATTGAAAAGTTGAAGTGCAGTTTGAAACGCGTGCAAGCTTTTTCTAAGTTGTCTCTACTTATTCCTACTTTCAGCAAATATTCCACATCTTTCATACATTATAGGTATAATTTAATTTTTAAAGCCAGCAATTTAATTTAGCCTCAGCTTCTTAACAAACCCTAAAATATTCCACATCTTTCGTACATTATGGGTACTATTCAACTTTTAAAGCCAACTACTCAGTTTAGCGTCAGCTGTTCAACAAACCTTAAAATAGTCCACATATTTCATTCTTCAGAAATTGCTCTCTACCTACTCACTTATTATTATGCTTGTCAGATTCATCACCGGCAGCTTTTTATGGCACTCTTTATATCTTAGATAATTAATGTTAGACATAAAGTTTTTGGTGCAAGTCTCTTCAAAATCAAAAGCAAGGGTTAGACTCACCATTTAGCACTGCCTTTCAGCAGTCGTACAAGAAGAAATCCATCAACGATGAAGCAAACGCCAACTTCTGCACGGCAAGCGCCTCAGTAGTTTATAATGCAAAGCAGCTGTGAGACTGGTTCCACCTCGTTTTACCTGCCTACAGGTTCAAACCAGAGTAAAGTTTAAGTTCCAACCTCAAAAAGAAAGCATATTGATGAATGGGCTTATATTCCTGGAGGAGGCAGCATCATTTACAACTGCTGTTATTTTGGAAAGCGCATCCAATGTCAACTTCAGGCATATACAATGAACACATACATTATGTAGCCCAGAAACCACCAAATGAACTAGAAGTTGTCAATGAGAGAAAGTGGGTACATCAAAAAGGTAAATTACAATCTGAAAATATGCTCTGTTGTGTGTTTAACATTATAGATTGTTGTTATGTAGCAGTGAAAGAGTATGTGGGAGCGGGATCTTTTCTTTAAATTAAGTTAAATGGTCTTTAGAATAGAATTATAGACATAAATAGAATTAGAATTATGTACAGTGTAACCCTAATCGACATTTTAGTCGGATCAGTTTTTATGTTCTTTTCCTTTGAGGGGAAATAGCTCTTGGAGGCAAGTTTAATATATTGGATCAGAGGACGAGGTAGAAGAAACTCTTCAATACTATCATTATTAATACAATATCCCACATTACTATCTGGGCTGTATCTAAAGGCTTACAAGCGCCGTATCAGGACCTGACCATGGCGGTATATTGATGGATCCTTTGGTTGCCCTCAGAGGGTTCTGGAGACCCTGCCTCACCCCACTGAGCCCTGTCTCTGCACATCCCCATATCTTTGTGGGTGTACACAAGCATGCTGCATGTTACAAAATAAGACAAAGGGATTGCATCATAGATCCGCTACTCAAATATGCAACCACCTCCTCTCTAACACTTTTGATTTATTGATGAAAAGCGAGGTAGCTTGTTGTGAACATGTGTAGACTCCCATGTATTTGGATATTTTCATATTTCAATGCTTGCATGCGTTCGGGGCTGTTTAAAAATTCAGTGGGGTTATGCTGTTTGATTGAATGTCCACTGAAATGAATATTACTATTGACAGCTACCTCAAACATACTCCCTGACTTGTCTCACAGAGCACTACAGCATCCGCAGCTGTACTGCTGAATTAAGACTTCGAAGCAAGCTTTGATTTACATATCGGAAGAGCAGCTGCACAGGATTTGTCGTTGTTTTTGCTCCTTTTCTTTTACGAATTGCATTCTGAGACACCCTTACAGTGAATTCTATCAGGGTGTTATTTGAGCATCTTGGCATCACTGCAAGGCTTCCTCGCCGTTGAGAGCTACAGCTTTCCTGACAGCTAAAATGCTCCTGTTGCTGTGCTTAATGTTGCCAGGGCTTTTCTAGCATTTTTAACATGTTTCTTTGCTTGTGTCTGCCTTTGGCTGGAATCCCAAATGTAAAACCACAAATCAGGCTGTCACAGAGACCAGGAGTAGCAATTCAATTGTTTTCACAATGAAGACAATTGTGAAATTCAGTACAATTGCCAGGATGTCAGACAAACACAGTTGCTTTGACACTCTTTAACTGGGAGATATTTGGAAGGCTTAATTTCAATATCCTTCACTGCTGTGCAAAAACAATGTACTCACTCAAATGAAATCAAACTAATTTATTCCCTTTATCACAGGTTCTTCCGTATCTGGATTATAATTACTTGAAAATCTAAGAATTTAGTCACTCTCGCCATGTTTCTTTTAACTTTCGAAGTTCAATTTGCAGCTCTGTAGCAGAGGCCTTTGTCCTTGAAAATTGCTTTCGTTAACTTTTGTACTATGTTCCTGCCAATCACAATGTCAAAGGGGTGTTAGAGTGGGGTAAATGCCTTTTGTTAGAAAGAAAAATCAGAGCCTCAATAGAGATAATGTACTTCATCACTTTGAAGGCATGAGGTTAGAAATGAAGAAATAATTCAGGCTTACTGTAAATGCATGGCAAGATGAGATATAAATGAATCACCCTGTACGTCGGTGTTAATTGCTTTTTTTATTTTCATTGGGATAAATTGAATCTATGGTGCTTTAACACGCATACGTGCACTGTAACTGTAGTTCTACTCTATTGCAAGCTGTGCATTTTCCTTTTAACCATTTCGTGCTGTTTTTACAATATCGTTTATTTGACATATTATCTAAGTTATTTGAGGTAGCGTTGTCGTATTTGCCATCACTTGTGCTATTATCGTATTTACTTTAATAATAACAACGGAGGATTGATTGGCACCCATTAAAAACAAAATCTAGAAATGTAAATGTTTTGAATGTAGCCTGCTGAAAGTATTAACGTGTCAAAGTGTTAGTTTAGTGAACACACTATATAATGTGGTTGGTGAGTGCACTTTTTTCCCGACGGAGTGACATTATCAATCATTAATAATGGACGTTTAAATTGTCTGATGTCGGCTAAATGTTGTACAGAAGAAGATTACTGTAGCTCGTTAAATATGCTATGATGTGCACTTATGAAACGTTGTGTCCAGAGGCTGAAGATGAGTCGAAGGCAACACGTACACCACTTGCTTTGGTTCCTTTGTTGCGCAGAGAATCAATCCCCCCCCCCAGAAGATCCAATTCCAAAGAAAAGTCAGTCATTGAGGCAAAAGATGTAAATGGATAATTGTGCAACTGATGTATAGCCTAACATTTTTATGAATTCTGTTAGACAAATGAATCCTGCAGTGCTTTCATGTAATAATTCATCTTGTGGCGTTTTTTTTTTTTTTTTTTCTTCTCTTGGTGTAATCTGTTGCTCCGTACTAAAAGAGCAGTGTTGCACTTTACTGGAAAATGATTGATGTATAGTTGTAGCCTGTGTAGCTCTCAGATGGGGAAGATAAATTCATTTACAGAGAAAGTAAGTCCTGCTCCCACGGACACAGGCAAGGTTAGGCCCCTACTCTGGGCCAGAATTTGGACACATGGAAATCACAGCTTGAGTCAGAATCTAATAAATGATCCTTCAGGTAAAACTGTGAGGCGGCGAGGCTAAGTGCAGGAGAAGTGGCTCAAGGACAATGGGGGCTTAGATGGGCTTCTGAGAGCACACAATGATGCGACTTCATTGTTAAAATGTCATATGGAGGCGATTTGATGTGCACTGTACAGTAGGATGGTGTGTGTAATGGCATGTGTTGTCATGACTGTGTGATTTTATGGTCTTTTACCTAGGGAGTGGATGGACGTGCTCAGCCCTCCCATTATGCCTCCCAGCCAGCTGAGAAGGTCAGGCAACACATGGAACAATTTGGAAGATCCAATCGGAGGTACAGTAACATTAATTATGATCCTTTTGCCCCCAGTCACCCTTTTATGTCCTTTTAAATTAAGGCAGAGAGCAAACAATACACATACAATGCCTTAACATTAACCACACTAATTGTGCAAATGCAAAGAACTAAAGGAAACATCCACTGGTGTCAAAGCTTCCACCTAAAGACTGCACTCAACGCGGTGGGAAAGCGTGTGAAACTGTATCTAATTAAGAGTGAAAACCCATGAGAGTGGAGCTCTCTGTCCTCCACATAACTCCATAGGTCAAAAGAGACGGGCTCATTACAGGTCTGAACCCCCAAGACACATCGGCAAGGTTAATTGATGAAACCTTTTGAGTTTACAACATCATTTTTAAACCTCTTACACAATGTGTCTTATAATTAGTTTTCATTATCGTCGCCGAAGTTCTGATAAGATAAAATGTTCCTCCTGGAGCATTCCATAACCTTTTTAGCATTTAACTGCCTGTCAATTTAACAGCTATATTCTCACACTTTAAAGTAGTGGGGATTATAGGGAATCTCTTTACGGCTTCATAATGTGGTACAGGGACTGGGTGTCTTAGGTCTTGATTGATGAGAGAAAAAATGGCAGCGACAGAAAACTTTTAAATCCACCTGAGTCTGAAGGTCACCTCTCCACCCAAGCATCTCATTTCATTCCAGCAACAGCTGATGGAGTCGGCCCTTACTTATATCTGGCATGGCTTTGCTACTGTACTTAGAAAATACTATGCATTTTAAATGTATGTCATTATTTTATCCTCGCAAACTTCATTGATTTGAATTACTGTTCCACTGTTATATCTGTTGTGTGTTTTGAACAATTACTATCAAGTGATGCAGAGTGATCTTCTTGCATTACTACAGGACGGGATGAGTCTGTGAATGAACAGGAAAAGGAGGACGAGTATTTGAATCTGCTCTATGATCCTTGCCTGAAGTGCTATTTCGATCCAAAGACGGGGAAGTACTATGAACTAGCTTGACTCAACGCTCAAGAGAATCGAAATTATTTAATCATAAGTTATTGACAGTGGATGAATGGCTTCATCAATTTTTTTTGAGGCCTAGCTTACTGATCAGTAATGAATAAGCCATTCACAAAAAGTCTTTCCACGTTGCTGCTTTTGTTTTTGAGAAACTAACAGGATCTTTGTGTCGCCATAAATAGTCACGTTAGTGTGTAACGGAGTGGGACTAAATAAGTCAGATTCATGCTTTTTGCAAGAAATGGAGTAGTTGCCCATTCAGAAGCACATCTGATGGTAGAAATAGTATTTTTGGAAGTCTTGGCTACCAAATCAATATGTAAGCCTTTTGAAAGAACATCCTGGAGCTTCTCTTTACTAAGAAGATTTCTGACATTTAAGTTTTGCCTGGATTACTGTTACACTATGGGGTCATTTTGTTCTTTATTTATCACAATTTGTGAAATAAAGTCATTGAAAATATGTTGTATGTATGTATATATTGTTTGAATTAAATATGAATTGAAGTTGCCATGTTTCTGATTTATTGTGTTAATTTTATTGAAAATGTCCTGGCAATGCTAGTTGGACAGAGCTGCACTTGCCCTTATTAAACACTATATACTGTGTATATAAATATAGATATACACACTGTTACAATTATCCCTTGTTGTAATAACTAATCACAGGTGATCCTGTAACTAGTCTTTTTGTGTGTGTGTGTGTGTGTGTAACCAGCAGCAACAACAGACGGGGAGCTCATGGGGCTGGCAGGTCTTTTAATCAGTCTTGCCAAAACACTGATCACACCTGATGAACGGCTGATACAAGATTAATTCATCATTTTCAGCCTGTGATGAATTGTCGCTTAATGGTGACAGGGAAAAAAATGAAATGAAAAGAAGAGGAAAACTAATATTCATTCATCACATTGTGATTCCCAGTAGTTTTAATCAAACAATACCCCCGACCGGATCAGTGACTGACCATTCAGTTGGCCCAGCCAGCATACTGGGACTTTTTTTTTTGTCATATACTGATATATAGACACAATTACATTGTATGAGCTGTCAGAGAAATTAGTTCATAATTTGTGAAAACTATTTTTCAACACCATTTAGTATTCAACATACTTACCAAAACATGATCTTGGAAATAGAGAAAACAACATACTTGACAGAAAATTGAACATTTGAGAATGTGCCTTGAGGAAGACACATGCTCTACTTAAGCACCTGTCATATGTTTCTCATAGGTCTTGCATTTGAAACATCAACATTATGCTTTATCTTATGACGCGTGGATTTTGCCACCACAGTGATCATCCGTGGAAATGGGCTCTTTTTTTTATGGAAAAATAGTGGACCTTGAAGCCTGTGTCTTTTTAAAAAATGTTTAATTAGTGTATTATGTGCAGCAGAAACTACAGGCCTGGATACTGTGTTGAAGGTGTAAAAGCCACATGACACTGCCACTCGTCACATGACGTTTCCTGAGATGGGGCGTTCACTGCTTGCGACAGGTGAGAACAACCAGGAAGTAAACAGCCATGGCGTTTGACCCAGCGCGTTAACAGTCAGACAGAAAACATTTGTATTGAATAGTTACACGTTTCCCCAACAATTGGGGGCTTGATAGGTCGCAACGATGTCAGCACAACAGGTAATTATGTGAAAAGTTGTGGCAATTGGATCCGTTAAATTCCTGAGGTAATGGTCATTGGTTTGCAAGACATAACCCTAAACATTCAACAAATAATTTATTTATTTAACACCGTGGTGTTAGAGTTGCTATTCATTACATTCCAAAATGCAGGCCCACTTATATATGTAACTGCCTCTGTAATGTTAAACGTGAAGATGTTTAAACGTGTTAATACAGTATGTGGAAGTAGAAATATGGAGAGAGAGAAAAAAAATCCCTATTTGGTGAAGAATCAAACACTGATATGGAATTATTAAACCGGATGACCTTCAGAGGAAAACATATAAACTTAATGTTAGGCTCTTTTTTTTATTGCACAAAAGCCACGATTTTATCTATCTGGAATCATTCCAGGTGCCAAATTCACTTCACTTCCAGTGCCATAATCCTAAGTGAAATAACATCTAAATTCATAAAGTAGTACTGTAATAACAACAGATGTATCTGACCTTGGGTCCAAGTGTCTCCATTCATGATGTCTGCACACACAATAAAGGCATATGCTTGGTGCATTTAATAGGAAGCTACAAATCAGACATTGAAAGATGCCTTTCAACTGAAATGCAGCACCTTAAATAAAGATGAAGTATAATCAGGGAATTGGAGGCCAACAATATATTTATATTACAAAAATAATGCGGACATAAGTGTTGTGATATCTCATCACAGTTTCATCGTTTTTCATATCTGACACCTCACGTGTGAATAATTGTTGAATTGTAACCTTTTGGCCGTGTGGATTGTAATTATCACGACGAAGATGAACGTTTTTGCACTCCACTCCTAACATCACCTATGATCTTAGTCAGAGCTCTGACTTTAAAGATATTGGCTTGTGATCGTAGTTCTGACGTGAGTGATCATTTATTGTCAAAATTGCATCCGTTTTCCTGCTTGGCCTGTGATTCACACCCCTGCTGTTGAGCTTTTGGGTCATACACCAGTGTGATCCATAACACACACGCTGTTCGGCTGTCATAACTCCTGCCCGTATTTCCTTTTTTATTTGAGCCACACATCATGAACTGAGCTGTTAGGTTTATGGGGTCTTTAACTACCCCACTGTTAGATCTCATTGGATTGAATTCATTTGTCTTTTTAGGCCGGGTTAAGGCGAATTCACCCCGGGGTTATTGCGTCGGTGATCTTCGTCTCTGTGGCGGCAATAGTTGCTGCTCTATTGATCATCCGAAAATACTGCTTGCCAGTCAAGTAAGCAGACTTTATTAATGAGCATTAAGAAGGTTATATAAAATTCTTAATGCAGTATAAACACATCACCCCCGTCTGTCACATACCGTAACTTTGTTTCAGTGAGGCGAGATACAGATACTCACAGCTGAGGCAAATGGAGGATCAGGGTTCAGCAGTGACAGAGGGCGAAGGTGACTCGGGGCCCTGCACAGTGGGAGAGGAGTCAGACGAGGTCAGTGCATCTCGGCTTCCCGCACTGTAGCTTTCACTGTCATGCGTCCCGCCGTACAACCTGACACAGCAGTTACTTTCCTTTTCACTTCACATGTCATTTTTTGTAACTTCCTTTTTTTTTTCTTCCTCGTGACAGGATCTTCTGGAATAGGTCTCAGATGGGGATGCTGCTGGACCGGCTCTTAAAGAGTTTATTGGGGATGAATTGTGTTCTGTCGGGCTGCAGCTAATGATCATGTTCACTATAGATGAATCATTTGTTCCACACAACTTCAGAAAACAGTCAGAAAATACCCATCACAATTTCCTACGACCCATGGTGACGTCATCAAAATGGTCCAAAACCCCAACATCTTCAATTTAATATATTTTAAGACGAGGAAACGCAACAAATTCTCACTTTCAATAAATGTTTGCCGTTTTTTTTTTTTTCTTAACAACAACAATAACATTAACGATCGATTATCGATCAGCTATAAAATAGATCATTTTATTTTCTGACGACTGACTAGTTGATTAGTTACACCTGTGGATCCAAATGTTTCTGGATTTGTATTCTTCATCTGGTTTAATTTCTTATTAGTGTTATTTCTCCATGCCTCATGTGAATAATGGGTTAAACAGAACCTTTAAAGCAACATTTCACCAATTTTAAATATCATGGTCTTACTTTTATATCTGAACCTAGATGCCCCCTGATCCAATGTGTGCTGGTTATGTAAAAAGGAGGCTAATGCTGCTGATCCCACTGAGGATCAACTCTCCACTGTTTGACTGTTCATATAAAATGCCAAATAACTTGATAATTCAGATAAATAATTCAGAATCTGGTTAAGAAATAACAAATAGAAATGTAAACAAACTGCTATTATTGGCACATAAATACATGTGAAGTTACAGGATGAGGAGATAAAAAAAAACTGTGGAAACAAAGTAGGTGGCAATTAATAATGTAACACCGAGATAATAACTTGCTTGGATGTTGTTAAACAAATTATTTGTTTGCTGGCAATGTAGAAAATGCAATTAATTGTCAGTTGTTGCATTATAAGGAATGGACATCTTTACTTATTTCATGACTGAAGGATAATGACACTGAATGAGTGTATTTACTACAAAGCGTCACATGGAGTTTTGACATTTCAGATGTTTCAAACACCCTAATTGACTTGCAGCAAAACGTAGTCACACTAAGCTCTACCAGTTGGCCAGTTCCCTTTGAAATATATTTCCCTTTTCATGGTAACATTAACCCACTTAAAGCAAATTTGCTGGAGAGTTCAGAGTCCGCCGACTCTATAATGGACGCCTCGGCTGAGTGATGTTGCATGATATTTTTTTGAGGGCTACATTTTCCACAACTCCACCTGCTAGAGAGTCACGAGTGAACATTACTATTATATCAGTTGTCACACGATGCTGGTGACAGCTCAAACTGATAAATCATCATTAAGAAAATCATTTCATTATGGCTTCTCTTGTTGTGCGTGTATGATTGACATATTAAGAAATGGAATCAATCTGTTGCTCCGCTCAGAAATTTAAAGTTCATGTTTTTTTTTTTTTTTGTTGCAGATTTTGAGAACATCTAATGATAAGGTTTGCTCTACAGCTACTGATGATACTGTGAATTATGTCGGTAATGACTACTGCATATAATTCATATTCTAGTGTTCATTTTACAAATATTCATGGTGACCTCTGCAGTTACTGATGACGGTGTGAATTATGTCGATGATGACTACTGCGTATCATTAATCTTCTAGTGTTCATTTTCCAAATATTTATGTTGGTTATTAAATATATTCATACTGTGGACTGGCTGATGTGTTCGTCACCTGCTTGGATTGTCCTTGTTCTGTCCAACTCATGACCTGCATAAGAAAATCTCGGCTTTATCGGAGAGGAAATATTTGTATTATTCCTTCTTAGGTGGACAGGCATATTGATTACAAAAAAGGAACGAAACACGGATTTATTTATTTTTCCGACAATGCCATCCAGTTATGTGATTCTCTGAATGCATAATGCTCCCTCATATCACTAAAAAGTGGTACACATAGACCCTCTGCTGGTTCTCTTCATTATTACACCATGTTAGGAATTAGCTGTAAACATCCTCTCTTATAATGTAAATCCCTTCATATGTAACATTAACAGCCCTCTATTGGACTCCATGGCCACTAAACGCATGCAGCCGGTGACTATATATAGCAACATCTAATGTCGGTGCACACACTGTAAATGTGAAACATGCGTTCAAGTTTTTCTTCTCTTTCGTTCTCTAAGTAAACTTAATTACAGACTGGGTAGCTCTCCTAGGGCCCCACAAGGCCCCCGTGTTCGATGTGTGGCAATTAATTTGTGGCATGATTATTAATATAAATGTAGACGTAAAGAGCTGACATAATCTTGACCCCCCCCCCCCCCCCCCTGTCTCGTAGAGTCTGTATTTTCATACTTTACTACTTCAGTTGGTTTTCTGCTCATGTGGTGTACTGAAGCTGTTCAAACATTGTGTTGGCTTTTCCTCTAATTTGTCAGCCATCTGTATATAAGTGGTTCATTTGTCAAAATATGAACACACAGAGGTTTTAATTCCCTAATCAGCTACTCTACTGTTTCTTGATGGATAAAGTATGACCTTATTATGATCTGGCTTTAATAACAGTCATAACATTAGTTCATTACTGCCTGTAGGGAAATGCTATTTTAGTTTGGACCCCTTCAGGCAGGCGAAAGCTCGGACTCAGCTACTGTTCAAGGATCAGCGGTGCAGATGCTTACTGACACGGGGGCTTGGCCTCTGGGATTATCATGACTTTCACCATTTGAACAGTGACCACTAATTCTTGTGCAAATAGTGTTTATCCATCCATAAAAAAAAAAATAGACTTAAATGCCTCGACAAACACACCATATAGGCCTATTTCTGTTGTGTTTATTGAAATAACATACTAGTGTTTGCACTCCCTCTTGGCCCGGTTGCCTTTGAAAAACAAGTTTGAATCTCCGTGATGTTTCCCTGTGACACCGGTAAAATAAGGCTCAACGTTGTTTTGTAAATTGATTTCTCATCTGTTTTAGCTTCTTTATAGATGTTGTGTTTGTGCCTATTGTGTGCTTATTTATTTGCTATCAGCGAGAGATTACTGTGTTTTTTGTTCTGAAGTCTGTCGATTGTATACCAGCAAGTTTTATACGGATAACTCGACACACATCATATGATTTACTAACATTTACATACAGATGGAAAACTGATGAATGACACAGGGATTCTTTAAACGTGTTTTTGAAATTCACACATCCGATGTGTATTATGAAGCTTGCGGACTTTTCTTCTCCTCTGTGTGTCACTCCCTAACCTTCTGTTTGCATACCGCGTTGTTCACCACAAACAGTATCTGTTACTGGTGAGAAACTTGATCATCTAGTCCACAGTGGCTGTGTGTATAATGCTACCTCCTGTATTTTAGGTAACACAAGAAGGAGGAGAGCTAAATCTTCTTTTTTTTTTTGCATATCCAAACACCCTTCCCTGAAGGCATAGTAGTAGGAATTATCAGGGAGTGTGTTCACAGATGAGATGACACCAAAGTTCTGCTCTATCTACAATACTTCTTGTTGACAGGAACTACTTGAAGTGCATTTCAAAGGTCTCAGCTTTTTCTTTCGGGAACGGAAAGTTCTCTGATTTATTGGAGACATGAAATATCGAGGTGAGATTTTGACTTTATTTCAAAAGCAGGTCGTTTTGGTTGTATGTCTGCCAATCTTCATCTTTCTACTCTTTGTGGTTGACAGCTGTTTTGTATCTTGCTGGTGTAATTATGGTCCTCCTAATAACCTGGGGAATTGCCAGGGATTCATTTGATGCACAGGCGACTGCAAGAGATATTCTTAGTGAGCTTTTTACTTATTACATCATAATTCCTGAGCTACCTCTTCTCATTCAGTTTTATTTGCCGAACATCTCAATAATACTGCCTCCATTCTTTTATTTTGGGTTTTATAACGTAGATCAAATCAAACCAAAATCCAGAACAGGTAAATTCAATCTTTCTAACATCACATGACTTCCACATTAACTAGTATGCATGACTTCCTGAAAGATCAGAAGTGTTTTTCTATCTGCATTTTCAGTTTCAAAAGCACCTGAGCCAAAGTGCAGCCTCTCCAGAGTCTGTCCGCCTGACCATTTTGCTTTACACATCATCAGCGGAGCAGCTGATGTTGTCGGACCAAAGATCTGCTTTGATGGTAAAATGTGCGTGTTTGATATGGTTGTACCTGAATGAACTAAGGAGGGCAATGTGTATGACTGTGAAACTCAACCATATTGGTATCTCAACAGCATTATGAGTCATGTGTTGAATAATGTGGGACCAGGACTGAACATTGTGGTGGTAAATGGTGAGTAAAATTACTCTGACACATTTTGTAAATTACAGGAGACCGGGGACGGTAGTAACACTTTTTGTTTGAGCATTAGTAACTCAGTGGTTGTTCGTGCTAGAGCTCTCAAACTTTGATATATAATAACCATATGGGTTTAGTACAAATAAAACTCACTTGGACATCTCCTACGTGATCGCACATTATGTGAGTTAATGTGAAATGTAAAGAGTTCCTTTGTTACAACCTAACCCACTATTGAGGTGAGTTGTAATTGTCTCATGCAACAATGAGAGGTAACTTGCTGAAATAATATCCATGCTGTCCAATTTATACAAGAACTCTTTTGAATAATAAAGAATAAAAAAATGTTTAATAATGTGAACAATTGATACAATAACAATATTTTTATTAATTTGGCACAAATACAATTGGAAAACAGTTTTAGCATGTGGGTTGAAGTTGGCCGCAGCTCTTTTGCAGTTGGTCAAACTGTCAGTGTTATAACACTCCTCGGTCTCCGTTACTGGTGTGCTGTTAAGTATTTAAACTTTCTTTAAAAGCTTAAAATTAGGTTTTGAACTTGGAAGCAGCAGTTGAGAACAATCTCACCTTAAGGTCCATTAATTAGCTGCACCGGAGGTTTCGGTCATAAAACATGATCTCCATCAGATGAAAATGGGGGGGTAGAAATCCTTGAAGTGCTCATAAAAAAGAAGATTTTAACCTCTTTACTTCCATAACAATTGGAAAAACTCCATCAGCTGATGAAAATCATGTGATATGATCAAAAGCTCCAGAAAAGGATCTTGAGGTTTCTTTTGTGGTCAGTTGTTGATAATTATATGTTGTGTGGTTTGTTCCGTGTGTTTTTTTCCACCTCAGGTACAAATGGAATTGTGGACAAATTTGGCTACCTTGCTATGAAATATGGGGGTACGAAATTTCTTTATCTTTTAATCTTGTTTTGAATTTAAACGTTTATTGAAACCTTAAGATGATGTTTGTTTGTTGTTGTATTACTCTTAAAGATGCAGAAGACAACCTGGCATTCCTGACGGAGATAAAACCAGGAATGATTGTTTTGGTGGCCTCGTTTGATGATGTGACAATGTAAGTCCAAATCTCAATGATTCAACAGCTGAAACTATTTCATATCACACAACGTGACCCTTTTTTTTTTTTTTTTTACTACTTTGTGGCAGGATGACAAACGAAATGAGGAAGGTGTTTGTCGGAATGGGAAGCACTTTGATCACGTCTGTGAAACACAGAGATAGCTGGGTGTTCGCTGGAAGAGCAGGGACAGACAACAGAAGCCTCTTTGAGAAGGTCAGTGAGCCTGTTCTATTTGTGTCAGAAAAGACCATCTATTTTAAAATACGCTGAAAGTAAAAAATTAAATAAGATGAGATAATTGATGGCAAAATGAATGTCTCCTTCCCTGTTCACCTGACAGCAAGCTGTTAGTGATCGGGAAACCAACATTTTTGAAGGATGGCCGGAAATAGTGGAGGTGAGCGGCTGTCTCCGAAGGACTCTAACTGATGGACAGACAACTTCAAAGAATTTATGATGAAATGGAGACTTATTTAAGACTTCCCTGTAAAAAATGATGCCTCTCCGAATGGTTTTATACTCTTTCTGAAACTCAGAATTCACCTTATTGGACAGAGTTTCTACCTAAAGGACCAATGTGTAGGATTTAGGGGGGTCTATTGGCAGAGATGGAATATAATATTCATTATTATGTTTTTTTTATTAGTATATAATCACCTAAAACTAAGAATCTTTTCATTTTTGTTAGCTTGGAATGAGCCCTTCATATATGCATAGGGAGCAGGTCCGCCATGATTCTACAGCAGCTCAGACGGGACAAACCAAACTGTTTCGACTGCACCTCGGTCAATAAAAAAAAAGAAGAAAATACTTTGTACTTTGCACTTAAATTGGTTGGCTTATTTGAAGCTAATAGTTGAATTTGTATTCTATCGTTTCTCTATGTTGCACTTACAGTGGTTTGGCTTATTTGAAGCTATTGTTCTGCACTTGTATGATTACACCTATTTGAAGCTAATGCACTTGCAAGATTCTCGCTGTTTGGAGTCGTATCCTCATGATAGTTTGCGCTTATTGCAAGTCGCTTTGGACAAAAGCGTCTGCTAAATGAACTGTAATGTAATGTAATGTAATGTAATGTAATATAATGGGTTTTCCCGTTTTCCCAGGGAGGGGTTAGCGGAGTGGGTGTTCAGTGGGTTATAATCTGTAACCTCAGTGCTGGATGTCACTAATTCCTACACACCCCTCCCTTTAATATTCTATATCTATAATTTATTTATCACATTGTGTTACTCTAGATAGTGGTTATTACTGGCTTTACTTCTGTCTGCTGTGTATATAAGAACATTATGTATATTGCATGAATGTTCATCCTGGAAGATGGATCCCTCTTCTGTCACTTTTCCTGGAGTTTTCCTCATCCCAAAGTGTAAAGACGCCAGAGGCGAATTTCTCATTTGTGATTCTGGGCTAAATTAATAAAATTGATTGGACTTGACTAGCACTGTTAATACTAATAGAAAAATGCAAAATGACTGTTCAGAGAATGGAAAGAAATGGAAACATTTGACTCGTTGACGGAGGAGACTGGATACTGTGCAATCTCTCTTTTACTGGTGGACTATGGAATATGCCAACAGTTTTGTGCCTCTGGGATTAATGAACAATAGTTGTTCCGCTTATGGCAGGTGGAGGATCATTTATCATTGAACTGGCAATGAATACCAGGTGCTCAAGTTTTTGTGATCTGCCCTCTTTTATCTCATGTTTTTCTCACTTTTTTCTTTACTCCATGGAAGCACATTTATTGCATACTTTTCCATTTCATCCTGTACACCAGTGGCAGAAGAAATCCTCAGAACCTTTACTTTAGTTAAAGTATGCTTACACGTATTGCTCCTGCATTCAAAATAAGTAAAAGTCCTGAAGTATTTTCAGTGTAATCCACATTTTACTGTTTTAGCTGGTCAAAGTGGTGCTAGTTTGAATTACTTTATATACAGATCCGTTATATGTGTCCGTGTATATATATATATACAAGTGTCAAATCATAAATGCGAGTGGGTTTGAGATTATTAATGGGAGAGGAAAAGAAGAAAAAAGTTCTGATTTACAAATTTGGAGTTTTTTGGACTTCAACAAAGTCTTAGTTTATTTTTTATGAAATATTGAATAATTTGACCTCTCACGGCCTAGAGCAGTTAAACTAGACACTTTTACAAGGGGTTAGAAACTAAAAAGGTTGGGAACCACTGGTTTAATTTAAAAAGAATGCA
>CALSCE010010723.1:1848252-1865350 GCA_943593645.1 Bovichtus variegatus | reverse complement strand
GAGAGAGAGAGAGAGAGAGAGAGAGAGAGAGAGAGAGAGAAAGAGAGAGAGAGAGAGAAAGAGAGAGAGAGAGAGAGAGAGAGAGAGAGAGAGAGAGAGAGAGAGAGAGAGAGAGAGAGTATCGTCTAATTATTATTGCAATTCTGTCCACTGTGAGCCCTGGAGGTGTCTGTTCAGAAACTAAATCTGGATTCATACTGAGGACATGGGAGTCACGCATGGAAAGAAGGTAAGTTTGTCAATTTTTTATTCTTCATTTACGTCGGCCTTTCTCTGCGAGACATAACACATGTCTCGTTAAAATAATCCAGCAGAAGCGTGCGTCCATGTGGCAAAAAGACTTTCTTGGCATGCATTGTGTGTTTGAGAAGACACTGAAAGATAGCCAAAAAAAATCAACTGTTGTTATTGATTGTGTGTTCTTGATCACATTTAAGCATGTCCAATTAATTCTTCTCCACACAATATCCACTGTCCGAGTTTTAGCCAATCAGCATGACTCTTCCCTCCTCAACCAAACCGCAGCCAGCAGCAGAGTTGTCATTAAAGCTCATCTAGATTGCACTTTTTTCCTCATTCTGACCATTTGTTTAAACTTTACTTTATCTGAATATTTAATGCAGGTTTTTGAACACATAAAGCAATGCTGCCACATTTGTTTTGGGTCTGCAGGTGCCCAGACATGGTGCAGCTGAATTGCAAGCGATGCCAAGGCCACAACAAACATTATGCAACACGTAGATGGAACAATAATGAAACTGTAACTATAAGAGATCGTGCTCAGAGCACAAAAGTAGTTATATAAGCAATAAAGTTAGTATATTTTTTAACAAACATCAATTCTGCAGTCCGAGTCCAACAGGGGGGTTAAATGCTTGTCTCGACTATTAATTCTGTTCAAACTCCAGCAAATGAGAATCTCAGTGGGAATCAAACTGCGTTTTGTTTGATCCTTTTCATTAATGAGGTGGCAGCCCTCCACCTCCAGTAAGGGCACTCGCTTCACTGGACATGTGGAACAAGAGCTGACACTTCATTTGTCTGTCAGCATCATAATACAGCTTTGTGTTGCTCTCATCTCTCGCTGTTATTTGCGTGACACTGCATCGATGACCCGACTGGGAGATTTCTATCTATTTAAAGTGCTTTTGTGCGTCACAGCATTTCCACACCCTTGTATTTAGAAACAAAACAAACCAACGACAGTATAGGGATAAGTTGTTGATAACCATGAGCTATACTCTGTTTTATTTGACATGACATTGACTTTTTCTGTTGACAGAGAGATCTTCAGCATTCTCCAGAGACTCACCTGAACGGGTCTGGTGAGAGATCATGATTATTATCATTGTCACAGAAAGGCGGGGTAAGCTGTGGCTCAGGGTAGAAAGAGGGCCGGATAGGTGACAGGATATAGGTGGGTCTGTGGGAATCTGTAATATAATGCACGTGTGGTCACAGTAGTATTTGCTGCAGAAGCATTTTTATTTATTCTAACTGTCTTTAAATAGCAAAAAGGCAGGCAGAACTGTTTAAGTCAATAAATCATGTGCCTGTGTGTAAAATGTGTTTTAAAGCAACCGCAAAGTAACACAATCTTCCTTTTGACAAATCAATAGATAATTCCATAAGCGACAAAACACACTCTTGTTAATTTCAACACACTCAGGGGTTTTGTAAACATCACCTGGTCTGATATGACCGGTAGCTTTTGGTAGCTAATGTTTGCTAATGTTAGCAAACTTTCCACAGATATTGCTGTGTAACTCCTTCCCTTCTTGTGCTGTTAGCCTGTGTTTTAACATTTAGCATCCAGCAAAGGTTACAAAGGCGAAAGTTTTTCATTTGTAGAAGAAGAAGAAGAACAACAACAACAACAACAACAACAACAACAACAACAACAACAATAACAACAAGAACAAGAAGTTATTGTTGATATTTTTTCTTTACGCACACATGCGCACATAGGACATATAGACATGCAATAATTATTGTGCAGAAATGTCAGCGTGATGGGGTATCGCATAGCAGGCGCCGCTTCCGTGCCAGTCCATACTCCGTACCGGTCGGCTCTTCCTGGACATGGACCATCCGGTTCCCACGCTTCTCAACCTGACATTTAAGTTACTTTATTCACTGTTCCTGAAAGATTGCCATGGTGTCATTTCCATAAAGGTCACTGTAGTCTGTTGTGACACAACTCATTGAAACTGCACTTCTATTCGTGCAGCGTCTTCATATGATTGTATCAAGCTTCTCAGGTCATTTCAAGACTATTTGAGGCTGCAGTTGGTGATATTAGTTTCTGTGCAAAAAGTCATGTCATTGATATACTTGATACATACGAAGACAAAGGTCTTAATATCAGGGAGAGCACTGTACGTGTGTCCCTCCCTGTGTCAATACATGAGGATTGTTTATTTTCAGTCAACTGTGGCTTAGAAGGAAACAAAAAAAGAAAACATGCTTTGGTTAAACTGATGAGCAGATCCAATGTTTATACCACCACTCGACTCCATCATCATATGCCACATGAGTAAGAATCTATCAGATAAGAGTGCTCCAAAATAAAAAAAATTATTAAAAAAATAATAATCTTGACCTTGAGGTTTTTGTTGACCTTGGAAATAGCAGTTTGGCTAGAAAATGAGGTCAGGGTTCAGCTACTGGACATGTTCTGGAGCGTCCAGCTGCATCGGATGTTATTCATAAGCTAATGGAAATTGTTTAGTTGTCAAGGAGATATTTCAGTGTATTGTCAGTTCAGTGACGTAAGTATCATTTTAATACAATCGAGGGGTTATGGGGCATTGTCATAACCACTGTCTCGGTTCAAATATAGTCTCTGGTGTCAGATGTGGATTGTTTCCTTTGCATTTCTGCAGAGTCACTAAAAGCTGCATTAGTAGGTGTTTAGAATACTGAAACTTAACCAGCTGTAATGGTGAATGTTGAACTTGTAAGTATGAAAAACGGCATGACAAGAAAAAGTTGCACCCAAAAATTATATTCGTTGGGATTTATATACTACTGTGTGTTTGTTCCTTTTCCCTCAGTATCGCAGACGCACCACATTGAACAGCAAGACCGATACTCAGAGCTTCAGGCTCCTCTGTCGCAGCTACAGAGTGAGGAGGAGAGCAATAATCTCATCAGACCACAAAAACCTCTCAATCCTGTAACGGCCTCCAAGAGCCACCAGGAGCTCCACAAAGAACTGCGGATGACCCACAAGAAGTTGGAGAAAGATACACAGACACTCGTAAAAACACTTCACTTTCATTGTTTATATGAATCATAAAGTCCCTCTGTGTTTTTGTCAGGAGAGTGTCTCAAGAAGGGAAGACTGAACTCCAGAGGGCTTTAGAAAAGAGGCGATGGGAACAAAGGATGAAGGCGAGCAGGGATCAGGAAGAGGCGAAGAAGAACCGATCACCACTTCATCAGGAACTGTTGAAAAGACATCAGAGGCTAGAAAAGGTTTGCATTTTTTCACACTTTTAACAAAAGATCGCGTCACATCCGACCAACGAATCTACGGAAGAGTATTCGGGCCAGGCATATGGGGAAGAAAATAAGAAAATGATTTATTTTTATTTTTCATTAAAGAGAATAAGAGAATAAAGTCAACCTTTTTTGAGTAGTTTCTCAAAGTTTGACGTTTATTCTCTACATTTCGGCTTTATTCGACTTTATCCTCGAAATGCAAAAAAAAATTATAATAAATAAAATACTTTCTTTTTTTTTCTAATGCCTGACATTAATACTGAAAGTTCAACATCATTCTCGACATTCCAACTTTGTTCTAAACATTTCAACTTTTTTCTCGACATTTTGACGTTATTCTCGACATGTTGACGATATCTCGAAATTCAAAAAACATCTTCCTCCTCGTAGTGGTTGATTTTAAATTATTTACTCCAAGAGCATACATTACTGTGTCATATAAAATGCTCAGTATTTCCTCACAGAAGATTGACATTGGTGGTTTATGTGGCACATCATGTTGTTCTGCAGTCAGCCAGTGGAGGGCAATGCAGACATACTTTCACACACGGCAGAAATCCAATCTGAGCTCCTACAAAGGAAGAAACATTGATCTGTCAGACCCTATACTTGTAATAATGCCTTCGTGAGTGTTCTTAATTTACAAAACATTTACAAATATTGCCTGTGTTTAAGAACTATGGATTGTGTGCATCTTCCAGGTCTTCAATTTCAAAGAATAAGCTCTAAACCTAAACATTTGTAAAATATCTTGCTATAAATGGTGCTTGTTATCTGTGGCCACACATATGAGCTCCAAATATTTTGTATATCACATCCACAGCTGGAGAGAGAAAAAGGACAGCAGCGAGAGGGGCCAGAGTTCCTCCAGGTCAAAGAGAGACTGCGAAGAACTGCAGTGTTGGACGCAGGAGGAAAAGAAGTGTGAAATATATGCTTCGTGCTTGTATGTGCACGTTTTGTGTTGACGGTCAGCACAATGGACTGTTGGGATAAGTGAGAGACTGATCTTCACAATTGCCACTTAGGAGCTTTTGTTAAAAACACAACTATCAGATAATGGGAAGTAAGAGTTGGCAGCGAATGTAAAAGTACTAAAGAATCAAGGACCACATAGAGGAAAAATAAGTTAGTGATTTAGCTCCAGAATGAGCCTTCTGGATCGTGGTGCAGACAGCAGAAAAGTAATGATCTTTTAATGGTCACACACACACACACACAGTGAAATGTAGACTCTGCATTTAACCCATCCTAGTATTAGGAGCAGTGGACTATTATATTATCAGCGTGTTCTCAAGGACACTGTGGCAGTGAACTGGTACCCCTGTGAACTTTGAGACTTTGACCCTCTGGTTCCTGAGCCAAGTCCCTACTGATGTGTCATATACATAGCAATGCAACTGCAATCTGCATCACTATTTTGTAACATGTTTTCTTTTTATGTCTGTAACGATATGTCACGCTACTCTTTCCATAATACTCAAGATGTTTCTATGTTGTCGGTATAATAAAAAGAAATTAACAAAATTCAGTATGTAGCACATTGGTTTGGCTTACTTGAAGCTAATGGTTTGTCTGATTTGAAACTACTGGAATTGCGCTTAAAATGGTTTGGCCTATTTGCAGCTAATCCACTTGAGAGGTCACTTGCAAGAGTTTGTATCCTCATGATTGTTTGCACTTATTGTAAGTCGCTTTGGACAAAGGCGTCAGCTAAATGAAATGAAATGTAATGTAATAAGGAGCGACTCAGTTCTACTGCACAATTTCACAATGTGTTTTTTGCGTATTCACTTTTCCCTGCACATGTCATTGTTTTATGTTTGGTCTGTTTCATGATGTTGGCTAGTGTAGTATCATCAGTTTACTAGTCAAAAATCAGGTACATTTCTCTGGCAAGGCCTCTGATGTCAACACTGAGAAATAATGTCATTCTGAGATTACTATTAAATGAACTGCTGTGCCCTTTGTGTGTCATGCAATAATATGTCTATGCAATTGATATTCTGAAATATTATCTCTTCACAAATTTGTGTATTTCCACAGTGATGAAACATGCGGGCAAAGTGAAAACAGGAAAAGGTCACATACACCAGGTTCTTGTGAACGTTTAATTGATTATCAATGACGGGAGGTGAAGATTTATTTTGAAAGAAAAAAACATATCTTCTTTTGAAATGATAATTATCAGTATATCATGTGTACCAGAAGAATCAAGATGATATTTATCTTTAAAAATTCTAAATGTCGAGGGATCACCATGAACACTTAAATATCATGATCCAATCCATAATAGTATTTATTGGGATTTTTGAGGCTGCAGCATACAAAGGTGCTATTTGGGTTACATTACTTTGTACATGTGTTTATAGTTTCCATTGTATCTTTAAAAATCACAGATTTTGCACATTGCTCCCTCAGTATGACAATAGAAGGAATAGGTAGGTTAATAAATAAACTAGGTAAAAATAAGTAGAGTACACAAAATTCAGTAATCTCTACGGATTGTATTTTGCATGTCATTTCTAATCAGTTTAAATGTTGAATTGTTTTACACCTTTAATTATCGCAGTGTTTTACGCACACATCTTAAAAGGGAAGTTATTGCAAAATGACAGAACACACAATGCATAGACAAGGAAGTTTTATTTAATTTCCTGCAATCATATCTCTGTGGGTACAAATCATTGTATTTTCTTACATCTTGTTCAATAACCCATGATGCATTGCATCCATACAGTTGTAGCTCAAAACAGCTTTTACAAAAAAGGATATACAATATATACTTATATTTATATATATAATATACACGTGTTTCTTTATGCATTTAGATGTGTTTGTAATGGGTAAAATAAGCGTTTTAAAAAAACAGCCAAGTGGAAACAAATCCCAGGTAAGTTCAATATAAGGTCATTACCAAACAAATAATAGCCAGGTTATCAAAGTCATTAACATTGGCTATCTTACAGTTAACATGAAGCCCTTCACACACAGTTTGCATATTTTCCACAATTACAGTCATGTAAATCCAGAGTAATTGCCTTCTTTTATTGTACTATGGACCTGTAAGTATCAATGACAGATCGAGGGAACTGGTTTTATGTGGGCAACACAGGTTTTCATGAATTAGTTGGCTATCTCTACGGTTAAATAATAGTATGGCATTGAGTCATGACATACCTTAAATAACAATGGTATGGTATGATTACTATTAGGATTAAAGCATTTGGATTGAATAATTTTGTCTTGTTGTTTTTTTGGCCTACATTTAATGCTGTGCGGAAACATCGCCATCCTTCATCTGAGTCGTATATTTATAAGATGACAACATATCTGAATCTACAGTACAACATCCTCACTTCACTGTATGGCTTTAGCACTGTAGTTCACCTACCCAGGAGGACAAATATAGAGCTTGCACACTGAAGGCTACTCCCATGGCAGACAGGTGATGCTTCCAGCACCATTATATATATATATATTTTTTGTATCTTCACGATTTGTACTGTGGCTGGCACATGTGTAAAATTAAGATATGTGTATTTTTTTTCTGCTTGTGCCTGGGTATCAGAGAAGAATAAATAAATTCTACGTAAGCAACGGCAAGAAAACAGACTGAAAAAAAACATTTGAGTTGCAAATAAACATAGTACAGGAGAAATGTCACTCGGTTAGAGACTTGACCATCGCAGTCAATGCAAATGATAAGTCCACTGTGCTGTGTTGTACTTTGTCCACAACATTACTTCTGGTGTTACTCACTTCACATTATATAGCTCAAAATTACAGTATTACATCATTTTTCAATACAACAGAGTAATAATAATCATGTGTGTTTATACTAATTGATCATCATTCATGTAAACATATTTAACCGGGTCATGCAAACAGTAGACCAAAACTTCTTCCACTAGAGGTGCACAGCACAGAGCAGGCGGAGCGCCCAGACTGAGATCCCGCCGACTCGGCATAAGACCCAGAGACTGACAGCATGTTTAGACGCTTGTCAGAAACAGAACAGGGAGGGCGAGCGTGATAATATGAATATGATCGTTTCCTCGGTGGATTCTCAACATAGCTGCACCTTCAACATAACTCCTCCCAACAGGATGTGAGCCCATGATTTACAGACTCACGGGGATCTCAGTTTGAGCCTCTGATAACAGAACAGCCATAAAACAAAAATGAAAGTCTCCTTCTGATATTCATACATTTCGATATTTTCCCCAACAGAAGCATGCAGACAGCTCTTCACAAACCCAGTCTGAGCCAGAATATAGAGTCCATTACCCCCAGAATCACCCTCCACTTCCCAAAAAAAAGGCTTTAATCAAAAAGAAGTAAATACTTGTAAAAAAGGACAGAAACACTTAATATGAGAAAAAAGACAGAGTGATCAAACAGAACAAATGGGCAGGTGGCATCGGCAGTGAGGTCATGCCTTGAGATTAACTCTATTCAACTAAACAGCTACTTGCTCAGTGACTGCACCGAGTCACATTGATGGGTAAGGAGTATTAAGACATGCAGGAGTAGCTTTCAGTATTTCCCTCTATAGAAAGCGTTCCCCTTTTCTTTGTGCCCTGTCTGGCCAGATTTTTGGAGAAAGCTGCCAGTAATGTAGAGTGTGTGAGCCAGATGGATGTAGACAGCCAGTAATTGTAATTAGAGGTAGATGTGACAGATAATGTGCGAACAGAAACAATAGAGAAGACTGCCTTTAGGCCACTGCCTCGTCTTTGATTAAGACTCCAGAGGCTTGGATCCTTCCTGAAGCTAACATCCAGAACCACGTCTTGTAATGTACACACTGTCAAATGACCTCCGTCTGCTATAGCGGCACAAAGGACAACTATATATGTTGGGTTGCTAATCATGCAGACTGTGGCCCTTTCTTTAAATCACTGTCCACTCGGAGCAGCTTGGCATTATGTTCTGCAAAAAAAAGAATTTTTAACTTGCGTGTCTTGATTCAGGATGTGTGTGTTTTTTTTTTTTGTTGTGGTGTTTTTTGGACTTACAGTATATTTCTCCTCACTGTGACAGTGACCTGCTCGCTGTGGATGTACTCTGGTGGACACTGCCTGATAACTACTCTGCATTCCTGGCCAGACTGGGCGGGCGGGCTCTGGGCGCTCCAGGGATACGATGTCACCATGACAACGGGAGGTTGTGCTCAAACGCGACTGGCTGGCCTGCAGCAGTAGGTGCAGCTTCTCAGGCTGTCCCGATCTGTGCTGCCCTCGGTGCTTCCACGACGGCCGTCCTCGTAGTGGGACACTGGAGATTAGAGCAGAGCAAGGGAGCATATGAAGTTAAAAGGGAAAATGGGTCATAATAACTTTGCACTCACCACCTCGTTTGTACAGAAACAGAAAATCTGACTCGGGGCAAGCAGCAGGAGCCTCCTCAAGCTTTCCAAATCACCTCAAATGTTGCAGAAGTCATTTCCTTCAGTATGATGTTAGCACATTTAGCTAATCCTAGGTGCTAATTTCTGTGTGCTTTCAGTCAGAGTCAAAGTGTTTGGTATGTAAGGTTAGCATGTCCTAAAGTTATAACGCCCACAATTATGAGACCCAGGTGGAAAATAGCATAATTTTCCTTGAGCGAGTTCATTTACGTTCAGGAGCAAGGTCAAGCCTCAGCTAAACCTCTCATCACCTGTCAAGGTTTCTCACAGTATACCTGGTTGACCCCAGCTGTCTCAGTGTTTCATATGGGATACAGTAGATTGTATAAGTAAGATCGACTTGTATGAGTTGCATATCTGGCCGCAAGAGGGTTAAAATGCTGTGAATTTACAATGTAGCTCTACATCCATTACATTTAGTTGAATGACCTTAAATCGCTAAGCATTTAACTACATACTGTGGCTAGATTCTTGTAAGTGAAGTGCGGCTCTCTTAAATAGACAGAGAGAGAGCTTGAACTGACAACTTACAGCTCTCCTCCTCTCCATTCCCCAAATCGTCTTCCTCCTCCTCCTCCTCTTCTTCTGGGAGTAGATGTCCATGGCAGGGACTGGTGGGGGTAATCTGACTGGGTCCCTCGAGACTAGTGCCCAGCTGCAACTTCCGCATGTGGCGCACCACCGCTGTGGCATTAAATGCTTGCTACACGGGCAGAGAGAGAGAGAGAGAGAGAGGGCGAGAGAGAGAGGGAGAGAGAGAGAGAGAGAGAGAGAGAGAGAGAGAGAGAGAGAGAGAGAAAACCCGTCTGTGTCTGACAGCTACTGAGGGAGAAAAACAGCAAAGGCGTCCAGAATGTGCTCCTGCCAATCTTAATACTGCTCTTTCAGCAGGTTGCTTTGTAATTCAGGCACTGACCTTCCATTTACTTTTAGCAAAGTTCTTCTTGATCTGAGCGCTGACAGATTCATGGATATTCTTGTCCAGAGCCGTGTCTCCGCAGATCCTGCAAAGTCAACAAGACTTAGAGAATGTAAAAGGCAGTTGAGGCTTATTGGCTTATTCATTGCATTATTCTTTGATTCGCAGATAGACATAAAATTAATCGCCCACTATTTTGATAATTGAATCATTGTTCCATTCATTTTTCTATCGAAATGCCATATGAATGTATTTTTTATATATATATAGATAATAAGTATTACGTCTTTCTTACCATGGATGCTGGAGGGCCTGATCACATGTATATCTCTTCAAAGGTTCTTTCTCCATCAGGTGACAGATGAAGTCTTTGGCTACACACAAAAATCAAGGTCATGGCGTGTTAGTCCACTCTGATTTGTTCGTCTTCCACGTTGAATCTGCTGTACATATTTTTAGCAGTCGGGTGTACCTGAATCTGAGATGTCGTCCCAGTACGGAGAGTCAAATTCATACTCTGCTTTCAGAATCTGCTCAAATAACTTGGCATCGTTTTCATCGTAAAAAGGAGGATATCCACACAACCTGAGGGAGCGATATTGGAACATATTCAATCATGGTAAAACTTTCCCTTTATATACTCTTCAGTGATGAATGAGCTCAGGCTTACAGAATATAAGAAATAACTCCTATGGACCAGCAGTCCACTGCTTTGCTGTAGGGCTTCTGAGCGAGCACCTCGGGAGCTGTGAAACACACACACACAGCAGACATTCAGGAAAAGCGGAATATATTCGACACAGAGCAGAAGTGGGGGTGAATTCAAGTAATCTTGACCTTTTCGGTAATACCATGTGATCTGGCGGGTCACGTCAAGTAAGTGGAGAGCCCTTGTGAAACACTTGCAACTGACTCAGTAGTGGATGAAAGAGCCTCTCACAACGTAATGAATAAAGAGGGGATATCAGCTGAAATGGCAGGTGCTGAGCTCACATGAAAGAGAGGGGGGAGGTGAAGAGAGTCTGGCTGACCAGGGGAAATAAATTCCTTACCCACATATCCAGGAGTACCGCAGGCGGTGGACATGACACTGCCCGTTCCCTCAATCTTTGACAGTCCAAAGTCACTGATCATAATTTTGGAGTCTTCGTCCATACTGTAATACAGCAGATTCTCTGGCTGCAAAGACAAGAAGAGCAATCAAAGAGGAGGGTTTGCAGAGAGAGAGAGAGAGAGAAAAAGGGTCAACTGCATGCCACACTGAGCAGTTATATTTCTGTCTTCCCTGAGCAAAGATACCTTCAAGTCTCTGTGGACGATCCCCATATCGTGGAGATATTTGACTGCATCTAAGATCTGGTGGATGAGCTGGCTGGCATCTCTCTCTGTGTAGAAACCTTTCTCCACAATCCTGTCAAACAATTCACCTCCAGATACCCTGCCAGGTGAAAATCATGGGCGTCATGTATGTATTGAATTTGCTGGTAAGGCTCATGTTGTGCAGCCAAATAATGTTCAGACCACACAGCTGAATTCAAATCCAAATACTATATAAGGCTGGATTTTCCAGAAATTGCGTGTAAAAGAATACATAAGACATCTAGAATATTTGTGTCCAGTTAAAAAGAAATGACAATAGCTTTGAGTATGAATATTTCAGTTGATAAAAATATAAAGCTTTTTGAGGGTAAAACCCCTAACATGTGATAAAAAATTAAAAAAACGGCCATCGCAAGTTTTTAGATTCCATGGCGACATTTTTAAATGTTTTTGTCAAACTAACAGTACAAAACCCAAAGATATTCAATTTACCATGATGTTAGACAGAGAAAAGCAGCATAAAGTCCCATATTTGGTGTTTTTATTTGATAAATTGAAGCCAATCAATTTTCAGTAAACCCACAAATTGATTAATCACATATTTACAGTAAAAAGTGCATGCTAAACGCATGGCTTCTGTTATATAAGTGCCCCTAGTGTAACATAAAGAGGAAGAAGAACTCACAGCTGCATGACAAGATATAGGTGGGATGTACTTTCAAAGATGTCCTCCAGTGTAACAATGTTGGCGTGCTTGATTCTGAGGAACATAAATGGACAAAAAAAAAAAATCATCAGATAGAATATGTTGCATTTTTTACTGAGCCACATTTCTCTCATGCTTACTGTCAGTTGGTCACCAGATGGCATTCTTGATGCATAATTCAAATTCAGAGCGTTCTGTTCTCTCTTTTCTATGAAAAGCTCTTCCGGTAATTGGGATCAAACCTATGTGTTTGCCCTCCTCTCCTAAAACACAAACTGAAAAAGACCCTCAGATCAGAACACAGAAACGCTTCAGATACAGTACTCTTGCTTTGAATGACAATGGCCAGTGCTACGCAGCTGGAACCAGTAACAAAGAACAGCTTTGGATTATAGCTATAGGGCCTGACAGAATAACTATAACAAATACTATTCTCACACACACACAAAACATTTTTATTGGATCGTTGTATTGTTATGAACCAGCCAACAGACAGTCGAGCATCTCTCTTGGCTCTAAAGTCAAGTTGGGAGCACATGAACGCACCATCGCTGTAACATATCAGCAGCAGAGATGTGACTTTCAGTAGAAATAGAGAATCCCTCTGTGTTTTTTCAGATTAACTTTCTTCACATCTCTCGCTCTCACGACTCTCTTGTTTATTTAATGGTGATGGTTAAGTATTTGGCGAAACTCCATTCCTCCCATTCTGCCATATCTCTCTCCTTCTAGCATACCCTACCCCCCTCTTTACTTCTCCACCCTCTATGTCTCTTTCTCTTTCTTCAATACACTGCTGCGGGGAACTCCACACCATCTCCGCCTCTGTGTGCTGTTGCCCTGGCAACAGGGACACTAAAAATAGGTCTATCTTCTTTACTCCTGACATTTCCGGTGCACAATCCTACTGTTTCTACTGACACCTTGCATTTAGTCACCCATTCAATTGACCCCATGCATATATTCTGCATCTGTACATGCATAGTTGGAAGAGGCTGCATTGACTGATTCCTCCCGATTGGACACAGAGCAACAGCTGACGCATGGCGAGGAACTTTGGTGACCTCACCTGTGTAGTACCGCAATCTCATTTTCGATGTTGTTCTCTTTGCCTTCCAACGCTTTCTTAGGGATACACTTGATGGCCACCAGCCTCTGGGTCCTCTTCTCCTCTGCTAGAACCACCTCTGAGAAAGCTCCCCTGAAACATTACAGAGAGAAAGAGAAATGTGTAGCGAGTGTGGGGTGAAATGGACATGTTGAGAGCTAATTCCTTCTTCTTAGGCTGCAGGCCATGATGGATAGAACATGTTACACAAAAGGAAGGTGATAACGAGACAGAATATTCAGAGCTTTTCATTCAAATAACTGTTGATATATTTTCAGTGCAAAGGAGTGCTTCCCACACTAAATAAAGTCCAGTTATATTATTTTTGTCTCTCAACTAACCACAAGCTTTTAAAAACAGATCTCCAAATACCCTGCATTCAGCCATCTGTGTCTGTGGTTGTGTGCGTGTGTGTGTGCGCGTGTGTGCATGTGTGCGCTTGTGTGAGTGGTGTTTAGGTAAATAATTCAAAATGCTGACATTACCGAGAGTTTTTTGGGGGCCGGGAAAATGCTCTGGAGGCGAAGCAACAGTCACATAAAGACATTTATAGCAATATCGCTTGCTTTAAAAAAAAAAAAAAAAATAAACAATTTTTACTCTATTCAATAATAGATAGTAAATGCAGTGTGGCTGTTTGCGAGGGAAACTAGACTGCATTATGGATTATGGCGATGGTGAGAGGGAGAATAGTGTGTATTTACACAGTCCCCACACAGGAGCGTGGGAGGGAACTCAGGAGGAGGCCTGAACAACGCACACACAGCCGCAGGGATCCTTTACATGTGTGTGAAACAGCACTGTCATGCAATACACAATGGGAGTTCAATGTTCATGTTTTAGCAAATATTCCCTCTTCTTTTCCATCTGTCACACTGTGCAGCACGTGAGGACTTCTCAGTCTTAACTTCACTGAAGTGTGCAACCTTAAATAAAGGGATGCAGACTTCACAGTGCTGTTATCAACCAACAGCCATGTTATAAGGAGGCGAACCTCTCTCACTTTCTGTTTATTCTGCTTTTTATGGTCATTAACAGTTAATTACAGAGCAGAAGAGTTATTGCGCAACCCTGAGCGTCTCTCAGTACACCTCCTCCCATCATCATGTCATCATAAATGCCCATGTGGCTCTGTGGTAATCCTTGAGATGGCTTTGTACCGTGGCCATCTTGTGCTCAACGAACCAGCGCAGCAGAAACGTTTGCATATTGAAGCTGATGCACACGAGGAGAGACGATTCTCACACACATCTCCGGTTTCATTTTTCTGAAAGTCCTTAAAATAATCTCAAAGCAAAATCACATAAAGCTCCAATTTGCATCGACCCATAAAAGCATTTTAATGTGTTTAGGTCTGCAGCATTTACAACAAGGGTTTTCTCAGAGGTTCAGGAGCCTCACACCTCTATTATCTGTGTGGTATAATCTCTTTAGTCTTATAGTGGTGTTTACAATAAAAAAGGGTAAATGGGCCAAGAGAGGGGGACAGTTAGGACCCTAAAGGCAGTGACTAACATGTTAATTTATAGAGGGAGCTGAAAACAATGTTTCTGTTTTTGACCTTGCATGGATAAAAAAAAAACGTTGTTAGTTACAGGAGTGCAACTAATGATTATTTTAATTATTTCTATTAAATGTAAAAAACAATTATGAAAAATGCCTGTCAAGGTGTCCCGGGAACCAAAGATAGGGTCTTCATACGTCTTATTTTGGCAGACCAACAGTTCAAAACATAAATATATTCAGTATGCAATGACAACAGGGAAAAGCAGCAAAATCCCACACTGCAGAGGTTTTGAAGCAGCTAATATTTGGCTTTTGGATTTTTTTTTTTACTTTAAATTGACTATTTAATTATGAAAGTAGCTGCCAATTAATTTTGGCAATATATGATTCAATTAATCCAACAATTGTTTTAGCTCCGGCTTGTTAGCTTTGATAAACGTAAGACCCAGACGGCTGTGAGCAGTGCAATATGATGCAATACAATTCTAAAAACATTTTTTTTTTTTTTACGTAACAGACCCCTAAACAGACAACTAATACTGTCCTAGTCAGTGTGACAAGAACCACAGATGATAGTAACCAGAGTATCAGTATAACAACAGCATCTGTTATTTTATTCATTGTCACCACTCCTATTCTCAGAACTGTGCTACAGTAAATATCTGATTACACATTTTGACTCAAGCTAATACTGTATGTGACCTGATCCATGCTTTAGCTATGCTCCTCCAAAAAAGAAAAAGATCTGTGCACGCACTGCTCTACTGTTGCCGTGGGACACATTGTAATCAAGCATCCAGTTGCTAATTTCGACTTGGAGACGTAGGGGTGGGTTCTCAGGGGGTTTGGGAAGAGGAAGACAGGAAGCTGCTGTAGCTGTTATTCTGAACTGATGAGATTTATGTAACAGCCAATGTGTAAGACTTAGCATTAGATATCCCACAATGGACAGTGAAATGATCATTGTCCAGATGTATACACAACGTCTTCAGTCTTCTTTTTTTTCCACAAGATATCAGCAACAGATCAATGGAATCTTGACAAAACATTTAATATATTTCATGGCAATAAATAATCCTGGCATGCACATTAACTTGCTGTTAACAAATTAAAATAAATAACTTCCATATGAGTCATTGGCCTCAAGACTCATAGCTGACACTCGGCTGTTTTTTTGTACATGAACAAGACTGTCACAGCATATTTTTAGACATTTTTGAGATGGACTAAACCTCCACAAGATGGACGGATGGACGGATGGACGAATGGACGGATGGGGATGGACGGGGATAGATGGATAGATGGGGATAGATGGGGATAGACGGATAGATGGACGGATGGATAGACAGATGGATGGATGGATGGACAGACGGATAGACGGATGGATAGATGAATAAATAAATAGATAGATAGATAAAGCATGACACATAAAAGCCCTACATCTGGTAATCGTGAATCAGTAGCAGAGTGATGGTGTCTGCCCCAAAGCCATCAGCACAACACCACAGCATGGGTCTCTGTCTGACACTCCCCCACACACACACACACACACACACACACACACACACACACACACACACACGCGCACACACACGCACACACACGCACACGTGTCATCAAGTTGTTGATGACACTGTAATCCCAGCTGTCCGTATGGGAAAATATTGATTCACACATTCTGGTCTCTCAGTGCTTTCTCTATGAAGGATGCTCTTATTGTCCTATTCCATGTCTTAAAGGCTTCACCTGACAATTCCTCATTATGAATTTTAACAAGATAGGCCCTTAGTAAAAAAAGATGGTTGCCGACACATACTTCCAGGTCCAGGACTGAGCTGCAGCAGCTATTTGTTCATCAATTACGTTTGTTGCTGATAGACAAATTAGATTTAGTAGATTTTTTTATTTTTTTTTATTCATATATGAATGGATGTAGCAATATGTGTTTCAGAGCTATGCAGTTTTGAAAGAGTGGGGAATATATCCCATTATGCTAACCTAGGTAAGGTTATCCCAATGTTATTAGCACAACATGTTGTAATTTGAGGAATACTGTCTTATTTTTGTGAAATGTAATTTAAAATATCTCCAGGTGATATTATTATTATTCCTCACCATGCTCCATATTTCTTTTTATTATTTACACCTGGCAGGTACTAGGTTTAAATAGGCTACAACTAATCTCTATGTAAGAACCAGTCTGTGTGGTGCAACCTGCTTAAATTTAGTCATACTTACTGTTCCGCTTAATAAACGCTTGAGTTGAAACTAGGCTAAGTTTGAATTTTTGAACATCTGGTGCAACTGGCTCCCGGACTGGTTGCACAATGACTAACTACACGATGAAAGAATGTGATGCTAATAAACCCCATTGCAGTCAAAATGTTTGCATGTTTGCTACAATTTCAAATATTATTAATAATATTCTTTTTTTTTGTTCCAAAGACACACTGTCAATTAGGCAGAGTCGGGCACCTCGGGTCTCTTGCTAACAGCTTTGAGCATCCATAAGTCTATCGATCTTACCTGATGCAAGCGTCCCCTTTAAGCCCAACATGCCTCCAAGTCCCAAAAAAGCTTTCTCTTTTTAGCCCAATCCATATTGTGTATATGTGTGTG
>CALSCE010010723.1:1819223-1848152 GCA_943593645.1 Bovichtus variegatus | reverse complement strand
AGAGAGAGAGAGAGCGAGAGCGAGAGACAGAGAGGGCGAGAGAGAGAGACAGAGGGAGAGACAGAGAGGGAGAGACAGAGAGGGAGAGAGAGAGCGAGAGAGAGAGACAGAGAGGGCGAGAGAGAGCGAGAGAGAGAGACAGAGAGGGCGAGAGAGAGAGACAGAGAGGGCGAGAGAGAGAGACAGAGAGACAGAGAGAGAGACAGAGAGAGACAGAGAGGGCGAGAGAGAGAGAGAGAGGGAGACAGAGAGGGAGAGACAGAGAGGGCGAGAGAGACAGACAGAGAGACAGAGAGATACAGAGATAGAGAGAGGGAGAGAGGGAGAGAGGGAGATAGAGAGAGAGACAGAGACAGAGAGGGAGAGAGAGAGAGAGGGAGAAGTGGATATGTACAGACACAGTATAATCCCCGGCGTCATTATGAAAAACAACTTCATACAGTATATTCATATCAACAAAGATGTGGACTGGACCATTCACTAACAACTGTACAACTGTATGTTTTCCATCTACTCCACTAAAATCATGTGTAGGTCAAAGCTCTTAACTCCTCTGCTCTTCTCTATAAACAGCAAGAGTGCTTCTCAGCAGTGTTTAGTACTCCATAGTCACAATGTTTATTCTCCTACACATTATCCACCTGGACTGCACGAGTTCTTAAAACAGGCCGCCCACAATAACTTACTACTTATATCATTGTTTCTTTTTTTAAAAAGGCACCATTGTTATGCTTTGTGTATGAAATAAAATAGCCCATTATGAAACGGGTGCTGGTACTGCTGCTTCTACTGAGAATCAAAACCAAATTCTCTTTGCAGGTTTAGTTGGTTTGAGCTCATTGTTTTGAGTTGGCAGACAACTTCAGGAAGGACGACCACATTCTGTGTGTTTCATTCTACAAACGCTCTGTATCATATCATCTATTTTGTTTGGTGAATAGTTCTATGATCGAGAGTTTTGAAAGGAGAATGGAGCGTCAGCATCAATACAGATAACAAGTACTCAGCTGTGGAAGTTTAAAACAGTTTTTACCGCTCTGATATTATTTTAATAACTGGCCCCATGCTCTTCATTCCTGTCAGACGAGCTGCCAGCTTGCAGGGATATCTTTGTCCACAGGATTCGTAAACTCAACTAATGTTCATGCAACGATATCACAACTCCTCTGAAGTCAAACTATGGACAAAAGTTATGAACTCTAAGTAATTCCATGAGACATTTAATCAAACTGTAAAAGAAAAAGACATCTGTGTTGTCAACGGCCATGAAACACAGGATTGTTCCAGAAGCTATACCGCTCCTAGTAGTTACACTGATTACAGCAATAACCCGTAACAACAACAGTGATGGGTGAGCTGCTTTACTCTCTCCCTCCATGTACGTCTTTAACAAAAACTCACTGGGTAAAGACGGACTCCAGATCACAGTTTTAAAAAACCTGAACCAGCTAGAATCTCATAAAGTGTTACACCTTCATTTGATGAAAAAAAAAAAAAAAAAAAAAAAAATGATGGCTCCATGTTGAGTGAAAACTCGGACAGCATCACAAGAAGCCAAGAGGCCGGCACACAAGTAGTGATATAGAGTTTTATGAGAGATATACTTTGTCTGTGTCTCGTTCATTTCCTCCTGGGTAAATGACATTGTTAAAAGGAGAAAAGCGTAAGTTAGAAAAACGAAAAAAGTGTGCAACCAAATGGTGACAGACATGATAACTGCACAGAGGGGGAAGTGTTTCAATCTGCTAACCCTACCTGGAGGGCAGCTTGTCCTGAAGTGGACTCAAAACGGAGGTAGAACTGTAAGGATTAGCTGGATCTGAATATAATATTTCAACATAAATCAATTAACTTCACGCACTGAATTCCTGGATAAAGCTCCTCTGTAATCTTCTCTCCGAGCATAAGGAGCTTTCCGTCAACACATCCATTCTGCCCTCTGCCAGGTCCAGCTATAGTGACAGGGGGGAAAGAATATTACTACAGCTTTTTTTTCCTCCATCTTTTTTTTATTTATTTCTTTATAAAATATGGGAACACGCTATCCTGGTAATTCACTCAATCCTTGTTATATAACCCTTAATGTCATACTTCAAATTGCAATCACTGTTATAACTTTCTCTGATCCTTGGTGGAATCTTAACAGAAATGATCAGCGTTTAGCAGCAGTCATGAATTCTCAAATAAACCGTGAAAGTGCGCCGCATGCATGCGCAGCTCTGAGACTGATGGAGTCGTATGTGGCGTCCTCCTACAGCCCTCGACATAACCAGACAGCCTTATCATCTACCCACATGCTATCTCACTTTTTTGGATGTGAACCAGAGTAGCGCAGTCATTAAAATCTGATTCTGTGCAGCCTCTCTGGGTAAACAGGTGTGATTCCAAGAAGATCGAAAACAACCACACTCCATATGGCACACTCGTGTCATCACAGGTGGACGTGCGCTAGGTCACTTGTACTTAGTTTGGGGGGGGGGGGGGGGGGGGGAGTAGGGAGGCCCTCCGACCATCTGGGCTCATTCCTGTCCCCCTGGAGAGTACAGTCACAGGTCTTTGTGAGTGAGCCCATTACAAAGCAACCTTTTCCCTGCTGGTTGAAGATTAAGTTTGCGATTTATCACAAAATGAAGCTGTGTTATATACACATAGATGTAAATGTGATCCATTTTGAATTCCAGACTATGAGCAATAAGAAATGTATGTTGCCTACTGGCCACACCACATGCGAAAATGAGTTGAACTTTTAAAAAGATCTTCGGAAATTCTAAGCAGCAGCTTATTTGTATACTTCGGACTTGTGGGGAATAAGAAGAACCACTGAGTTAAGTTAGAATTTAGCTTCAGGGAAAATGGCAGGATGAAAGGGCTTTCACTGGTTTTATACATAGAGAAGAATCTTTGTTTCACTGCCTTGAATCAATTCGGGACTCTTTCCCACCTTCTTCACAACAAGAAAACCAAGTCAGAGTTAACATAAAGGCCAGACTGCCTCAATATCACGTCTACTCCACATTTGGCACATTACCATCTCACTGACCTGGCACGATTGGTTTAGATCAGTGATTGCTGCTTTACAATAGGTCGTTTTGTTGAATGGCTAAAGTAAAGTCCCCAGTGTGCACCTGCCATTAGCTGTCACACTGTTTGGGTTACATAAAATAGTGTTAAATACTCACGTTCAGAAATACTGAGGTAATGTCTAAGGCAGAAAGACAAACTAAACTGACAATGAAGATCAGTAACAAACACAGTCACATGCCACCACACAGAGGGTGGTGAAAACTGCTCATGTCACGGGGATGGAGCTGCCATCCATGGAGGACCTCTACACCCAGCGGTGTAGGAAGAAGGCACACAGGATCATTAAAGACCCTCATCACCCCGGCAACAAACTGTTTTGTCTGCTGCCGTCTGGTAGACGGTACCACAGCATCCGGGCCAAGACCACCGGACTCAGGGACAGTTTTATCCCACAGGCCATAAGACTGTTAAACTCCCGTTAAAGTGTCACTACTTACATATGTTTATAGTACACACAACTGTCTATTCCACATATTTATATATTATTACAGCATACAGTCTTTTATTCACTCTACAGTATTTACAATTTTACATTCTGTTTTATCTTATTCTATTCTTTATGTATACATTTGACTAATTACTGAGTTAAACTTGCGCCATTAGGTCTCTTTCACTATTTTATTGCGCACATTTATTTATTTTTTATATCTTAGGCATACTGTATGTTGCATTCTGCGGGGAGCCTACTTAAGATTTTCATTGCCAACAACTCTGCTGTAGCTTTTGTGAATATGACAATGAAGCCTTTGAATCTTTGAATCTTGACATGCCTGCACACGCATATTTGCAGGTGCAAATGAAACACATGCACGTTAAAACACATACACAATTGCAGCTCTAGCACTGTCATGTTAAACTCATGCTCAACAACACTCACGGCTGTAATAAAGACCGACTTGGAAATATGCAAGCTGCTTCCAAAACTAGAGTCAGTTAAGTTCTGAATGTTTTTGTTATTATATACTCGGCTGTTGCATTGCCTTTGCCAATTCCTAAAACTTAACGTTAAACTATTTCAAATATGTTTGAACTGCTCAGAAGAAAGTCAAATTGACCAGGGAAAAAAAAAAAGCATGTTTGAATAGTTCTAGGCGAGTGGGAAATAGTTGAGTCAGCTTCCAACAGCGGCCAAGAACAAGACAAGTCTGAGTCAGAATAGGCAGAAGTGACAGGCACGTCCAAAATGTCAGTCAAGTTTCTTTGAGTCCAGGCTCAAATACTGCAGCCCTGACAGCATGGACAGATGGAGGGAAGAATGAGTGGTGGACCCCCTTTGATCCCTCCGTGTCTCAAACTCTCTGCGAGTTGTGCATGTACTCTGTTACCTGCAAGTACCCATCAGTGAACACAGCAGGATACACATGTCGGCTTCATTATATTTCACCTCAAATTCTGGAAACCAAACAGTGCCGGTACGGTGGAACTCAACCTGGCCCCCCATGCTTGCTGTTTATCAATTGTTTTTGTGCTAAGTTGATTTAAATCCAAAGTGACCCATGTAAAACAAACTCTTTGATAATAAAGAATGGATATGACAAAGGGGACACACTATGGTAGAGCCTCTTAAGGGTCAGTTCATCCAAATCACACATTAACATTTTGGGATCTAATTATGTGTATGGCTTTAGATTCATTTTCCAAAGCTGTGAGGCGTTCACTGCTGACACTTCTGCAGCCACCCCAACACATTGGAGGAAAATGGAACCATCGCAATGGAGGTAAAATTATATTTGAAAAATCCAAGAGCATTGCACTTTTCTTAACTGACAGAGGCTGAAGTGTTTGGGGCCCTTGGGGATTTCGGGCCACACTTTGCTGTATTGGACAACCAGTCTTTTCCTGACAAGAGCACTAAACTACCAGTGAAACTTACGTTCCCAGCACTTCTTTGAAGTCATAATGTTCTTTGATGTCTGATGTCTTCTTTTTCCATCCATTTCCATCCTCTCCAAGAGGCATCCTACAATGCTGATCGGATTCGCCACACTACAGCTATGGGGCAAAAAGAACAGAATAAAAAAAAACTGTGAATAGACTCAGAGCATGCACACTTAAGATTGGACCCACAGCATGTGTAATCAAATCTAGATGAATCTCTGATCAGGAGGATTGTGCTAAATTGAACCAATGTTATTTATACTGATTGGACCAGTGAATGAAAAATAAGTGTTTAAGATATACATTTCCTCAGGGGACAACACTGTTTTCTATCATGCTCTAGTGCATTTTTTAACCACTTTCTGATGCCGTCTCTATTACAAACATCATTCCAGCACACAGTGGGGAGACTGGAAATATGACACCACAATCAATGGGCACTCTTGCACTGTATAATGTACTTAATTAGGAGTCTTTAGACTGCAAGATATATTCTGCTTCAGTAACAGTTTAATATGTCAATTACAGTGTGGCTGACTGCATAAAACCTTTAGCCATTAAATAAACCATTGATTTTCACGATGAAGTGTTCTGGTTATAGCAATTTGATTGGACTAAATGGCAAGAAGACAAGTCAGTAGTTTATTCTTATATGGATGAGGACTGATTAGTAAGCTGAAATGTCATATCAAAGTAAAATTATACACTGAAGCTGAAGGTCTGGCCTGAACTAAAGTCACTTCTTTTTTCTTTTTTAAAAGACAAAACAGATTAAATCAGAGAGTAAACTTTTATAAGGCTGCAAACAACATTATGAATGTTAATGAGACTCGAATAAGAACAAACCATTAATACGAAATAGATCAAGGCACAAATAAACTTGCTCACTGAAATGAAGATACGACTACTGCCCCCGCCCCCCACCGCAAAAAAAAAAAAAAAAAAGCTACAACCCACAACAACTACAGTCTACTTTGCTGACAACCGACAGGGCAACAATAAATAGCAACAAATAACAGAAACTAGGGCAAACAGTGCAGCAGACACGGTCGCAAGGAAGGGATCATGCACCGTCGCAAAAACAAACGCATGGTCAGTAGAGGCCATATATACACCAGCTGGGGGACCTGTGCTATATATAACATCTGAAGCTTTAAACAATAAGGCTTCTCTGAAGAAACCCTACAAACACATGAGCTCAGGTGAAATGGAAACTGTATTCCACTGAGTAACGTTGGATAACCTGCTCTGCATAAAGGCTGCAGGGCGTGAATGGAAGCAGGGGGTTGAATGGGAATTCAAACGTTTTGCCGGTGCGATACGTCTAGAATACTGAAAATGAGTCCGATTTTCGTGGTAGTGATCATGCAAGCACAGGCTACAGATAGAAAAGGCGGTGTGGGTGTGCGAAGCGTACTGCAGCGCTCAAGGGTACGGCAGTCAAAGGAAGGCAGCATCTTTGGGTTGAACCAGGAGGCTGCAGATATGCTACATGCGGGCGCACAACAACAAAAAAAAAGCCTTACAAGTTGTATTGCCGAAAGTAAAACTACACGATTGATGATGGATTTCGGTGAATATAGGACTGGAAAAACACATACCTAAATGGCGATCTGTGGCTGTGATGTGTTCTCCTTGCCTGTGGGAGCGATGTGCTTGCTGTGCTTGTGCGCAGCGCTGGGTCCGCTCAGACTTCTCCTGACGTCAAGAAAACCAGACGTCTGTGGACGTAGTGCAGCATAAAATCCCTCACTATTCTCTTAACAACGTGATCTGCGATTCACCTTATGATAGTCGAGCCACCGTCTGTTACATGTGAACTGTTTTTTTTGTTTTTGTTTTTGTTTTTTTTCGTACATCTGCTTGTTGTGTTCTGAAAGCTTCTTGCAGCGCAGTCGATAACGCTCCTGCTGAGCATGCAGGGTATGCAGACAATTTTAGAGGCTTTGCATTGCAGGCATAACGTGTCACTGTGAATAATGTATCACACAGCACTGACACGGCACACACAAGCGGCCTGCAAGTCCTCTTTACATTCCTACTGAAAATGTGGCAGAAGGGTGCGCGTTTTAATAGGCCTAATGTACCTACACTTGCATGGAATTAAAGCTCTGATTTCCCACTAATATCGAGGCAACGCCCTGCTTCACTCTCTCACAGCATCAACACTGTCACCCTTCCCAAAGACCACCTGGACTTTTGCTGTCACAGGTCCCAGGCCCCATCAGTGGTGTGCCAGCCTAATGACATCTATTGTAGCCTATGTTGCAGGGTATGACAAAATACAACAATTAGGACTAAACATACCAAAAAGCTTATTCACCATTTCTCTGACAGCTATATAAAACAGTTGAACAATGAGTTCACACACACATTGTAAGGCGTTGATGCTATTTTTCCTATTTTTTTTCTATAAGGATATATCATCATCCACATACTGTCTATACCAGTATGATAAGTTGTTATCAAACAGAGAACATTGTTGGAGAACTATATTTTAATGTGAATCTTGTATGTTCGTTGTGTTCTCTTTTATTCTTTTGTAGATGCATAGTTAACTTGAATTTACCATAAGTTGAAGGATGGTATTACATCATGCTGTAAACACAAAGCAGATCATTTTTACTACCCCATCCCCAAACCACCCAACCCCTCATCCCACTCTCCCAGCAAACAACCAAAGGCAGTGAACTCGGAATTTGACTTTTAATTGTGCTCATCTTTAATTGATGCATTTGTAGACAATTAAGTTGCATGTAAATTAAAAACGTTTTTATATGACACTTGAGCATGAAACATTAGATTCATGGAATATAAAAAACAATATCAACATTTCAAATGAGCCCTATTCACTAAACATGTTTCAGCCACTAATCAGCATGCACAGACACAAGTATGTACGCTGGTAACGCAGCTGTTTGATGATTATTTTTGGATGGTCAAACCCATAAATTGCTCTGCTTTGCAGAAATAAAAATGTGATCAGTGAAAAAGTGAGGCAAAACATCCAAGCTCTGACCCCATTTGCACTCTAAGATGATAGGTTTAACATTTGGCAAATATTTAAAGAGTTTTTTTTAGCAAGTACTCAACATTTAGCTAACTTCCCTCCCCCAGCTCCAGTCATCTAACTACCATAAACCTGAACAATTAACTACATTTTTTTATGTAGAAATAAAAAGACACTATTACTTTTACTAATTAGACTACAACTGATCTGATAGTAGATCACTGTCTAATCTAAAACTCTATTAAATACTTTTTACTTATTATTTTTACTTTCTCCTGGGAACTATCACATACATATGTCGGGGGGTCGACTGCACACTCAGGCCGTAAAATTATATGATCAAAAATATAGTCAATTGTGTATCTACTGTGCATCTCTGGCTGGTATATACTACTGGGTGCATTACTACTCCTACACTGAAGGGGGCAGCACTGCCTCCGGCGGCGCTCTACACAAACACAATACAACCTCAACATCCGGATATAAGTTTTCAAACAACATTAGCTAGCCAGCTAGCCGTTACACATTTACTTTGCTCAGGGAACTACGTCAAATTGTGGGTAGTTTTGGGTAAGATTTGCTTGTGAAAGTCTTTTTTTATGTTTAATTTTACCATCTTGCACGTGTTTTCCGGGGCATTTAGAATATTTTGCTTGGCCGTGTTGTCAAGAAAGCGGCAAGCAAGCAACGATAACATGCTAAAAGCCGTTTGCTTTGTTTCATACATCTCAGCGCTGCTAACGCTAACCGGTTGAGTTGCTCCTGGTCCAGTTTCACCTTTGTTGTACACAGCGAGATTAGCGACCGATGTTCCCTTTAACCTGAATCAATTAAGCGTGTTAATCGGTCCAAAATCTACAGTAACTTTTACCTCTTTTTTGTAGCTAGCGGGCTAGCCTGTTGTTAAACCAGCCAGCGATGTCAGCTAGCTCCAAGAGGAGAAGAGCCACTTCACCCTCCAGCAGTGTCAGTGGAGGGGGCGACCTCGATGATACTTCCTCCTCTACACCTGGAAGTGGCAGAAAAAGAAGAAGAACCTCCAACGTCCCTCCTGTAGATACGGTAATTGCACTTAATTTATTGCCTGATTTATTTGCACCAGACGTTGTATGTTTTTAATACATCTTGACCCATTTGTTCCCAAAGACTATATTTGTCATATTCATACTATACCTAGTACGATATAGATAAAATAATGTGACGCCTTCTCTTCACTTGTGGGATTTTGATGACGTTTTCCTTCCAGATTGCTGTATGCCATGAGCTATTCAATGCTGTCCGGGATCACAAGGATAACCGAGGGAGGCAACTTTGTGAAGTTTTCCTAAGGGTGCCAAAAAGAAGGTATTATTGCATAAATGCAAGAGTAAAGCATAACATTAACATAATAATTTTTTTTTTTTAAAAAAACCTGTCCAAGTTACCCCTTGCGGTTAACATTGATACCAACTATCATACACTTACATGTCATATTGAGATTGGACGGTCTGAATGGCGGGTGGGTCTCAGACACCCGGACATTACAGTGATGCCTGATCCCCCTTGTTCTCTTTCAGGAATCAGCCTGATTATTATGAAGCGGTGTCCCAGCCAATTGATATGACAAAAATTCAGTCTAAACTGAAGTCTGAAGATTATAATGATGTGGAACAGTTTACTGCAGATTTCCAGCTCATGTTCAACAATGCAAAATCATTCTACAAGGTAGGGAGAAAAAAAAAAAGTTTCTTTTACTGTATTTCTGTCACTGTAGTAGGACAATTGTTGTTGTAATATTTTCACTATTAAAACTATATTACTTTTCCTGTTCAATAATTCAGAGTGACACTGAGGAGTATCAATCTGCATGCAAGTTGTGGGAGGTGTATTTGCAAACACGGAATGAGTTTCTGCAAAATGGAGATGAGGATGATGAAGATGGTGATGAGATGATGGATAATCCAGGAATGTCAACTGAAGATGAGGTAAATTATTTTCCTCATTCGATGTCATTGCTCTACTTGCTTGTACAGCTCGATTTATTAGATAAAGTGTCAGCCTTAAAACCCTTTGAGGTGTTTTTCTATTAAGCAGATTAATATGCTTTTAATGGAAATGTGTGTTTGTTGTAACAAACAACAAGGACCAAATAAATAATTTATTCGTATTAATCTTTTAGACCTCAACTGGCAATTTGAAGGAGGTGTTTGAGCAACTCTTGGAGGCCATAGTGTCGCACGCTGATCCCTCAGGGCGTCTGATCAGTGAACTGTTCCAGAAGTTGCCTTCCAAAGTGGTAAATCCTTGAAGACTTCTTTAGACTTCAAATGGTGCCCCTGATATTGTTACACATTCTTGACATTTAAAGGCCTGTCTGTCTTTCCTAGCATTACCCAGACTACTATGCTGTTATAAAAGAGCCAATAGATCTGAGAACCATCGCTCAAAGAATACAGGTAGTGACTGTTTGCTTTGTTGTGTGTCATTCATCTTAAAATTCACAGATTTCAGAACTTCCCTGTGTTTTATTATAGCCAGCACTAATTTTATAATATTTTCATAGATTGGATACTATAAAAGTGTCAATGCGATGGCCAAGGACGTTGACCTGATGGCCAAAAATGCCAAAATGTACAATGAACCAGGATCTCAGGTTTTTAAGGTGAACTCTTTTTCATGAATTCATTTTTTTTATTAGATGTAACAGCCCAAATATTAAAAAGTGTTCTCTTTTGTATTTTATAGGATGCTAATACCATAAAGAAAGTCTTTATCCAGCGGAAGACTGAACTTGAACATGCTGAACCCACTAAATCTAGTCTTCGCATCAGGTATTAAACGACACTTGCATAGTTTTTCGTGTATTACTTTTGTCTCAAATACAAATGAGCAAATCATTCCCTCACAGATAACACATTTTTCAAGATCTTCATGATGTACGTCTTGTGTGTTTACTGCTACTATTTAGAAATCGCAGGTCTGGCCAGGGGGATCGACTTTCTGGCGTCAGCGTAGCTCTCAACTATGGCTCAGAGAGCGAGGACGACCCTGTGCTCTCTGGTGAGTATCAGTGCTTTAGGTGGCAGAAAAATCTACCATGTGTTGGAAAAATAACACTTCACCATGTATATCTTTGCAGGCTCTGTGTGCTACGACGAGGAAGAGTCAGAGGCTGAGAGTCAGAGTTCTAGTATGGAGATGAGCAACCCGATCTTCCAACTGTATGAAGCTGTGAGGGGCGCCAGGAACAACCAGGGCCAGGTCTTCTCTGAACCTTTCCAGCACCTGCCCTCTCGCAGGGAATATCCAGACTATTTTCAGCAGATCAAACAGCCTATCGCTCTGCAGCAGATCCGGTAAGGACTGATCATTCAGTAGATATCATGTCCAGAGGCAGAATTACAGATTGTTAAAAAGGTAGCGATGGGTTGGTGGTAGATGCTCCTTTTTTACCAACAAATGACTATTTCAAAGAGAAATTCAAGTCCTTTTATAACCTTTTGTCCATTTTTTAAGGGCGAAGATGAAGAACTGCGAATATGAAAGTGTGGAGCAGATGGAGGCAGACCTCACTCTGATGTTTGAGAATGCAAAGCGCTACAACATGCCTAACTCAAGCATTTACAAACGGGCCTTTAGGCTTCAGCAGATCTTGCAGGTAAGGATATCTGCTGTTCTTTTGTCAAGTTATGCTGGAAGATGTTTTCACTCTAGTTAGGCCAGGAAAGAATTAAATGAACCTTAATTAAAAACAGACTATGAAGCAGAAATAGCCTAGTGAGTGTAATTGTCCACTGACCCCGTCTGTTGATCTGTCTGTTGATATAGGCGAAAAAGAGGGAACTCCTGAGGAGAGACGATGAGGATGGAGACAGCATTCTGTCATCTGACGCAGGGAGCATCAAGAAGAAAAGGTATGAAAGTTTTTCTCTCCTTTCAGATATTTTTTTCTGAAATTGTAGATCCATTGCTTTTTCTCTTTTAAAAATGACAAAAAAAAAAAAAAAAAAAGAAGACAGTACTACGGAAGTCTTGTTTTATGTCTGTGTTGCCATCTAAGCTCATTCATGTTCTACTTTTCATTTCTTTTCAAGCCACAAGAAAAATGTCAAAAAGAACCGAATGAAAACCTTATATGCTGCAGTGACTGAGGCGAGGGAGGCGGGCACCAATCGCCGTCTTTGTGATCTGTTTATGGTCAAGCCATCCAAGAAGGACTACCCTGACTACTATAAAGTCATCCTGGAACCGATGGACCTAAAGACCATTGAGCATAACATCCGCAGTGAACGCTACGCGACAGAGGAAGCGCTGATGGAAGAAATGAAGCTGATGTTCCGAAATGCCCGACATTACAACGAGGAGGGATCCCAGGTAGACGGTGCATTCAATGTAAATCTGTGCTTTTATTGACTGCAAAACCATCATGGCATGAGCTACATTTTTCTGATACTCCCTATTTTTGGGTTGTTAACGTAGGTGTACAATGATGCTGATATCCTGGAGAAGATACTGAAGGACAGGCGTAAGGAGTTGGGACCTCTGCCTGAAGAAGAAGATGTGGGATCTCCCAAACTGAAACTAAGTAGGTTTGATCACATCAGTATTTTCTCCGTGTTTTAGCCCATTTACTAAAGATCGGATACACTTCGGACGCTAACATTTTTCCAAAATGTACCACAACGTTATAGAATTTGTGACTAGAATTCCCATCATATTTTATTGTGGTATAAAAATAAACTTGCGGATGCTTGAAACAACTCAGTGCTAGCTCTAGTCCATCACAGTTAACAAACTTCTCCTAATCCAATTTACCATCCACCCAGCACAATGGCAACTGTGAAAACAATGGCTACCTGAGAGAGTGTTGATTGTTCTCCTGTTGCTGTTGGTACCACTGTTTCTAGGCTTTCCTTTTGGTTTTACAATTCTGTCTAATCTTAAGTGCATTTTTTAAATTTATTTTTCAAATCTAGGAAAGAGTGGCGTTTCTCCAAAGAAGTCCAAATACCTCACCCCTCTCCAGCAGAGGTTGAACGAGCTCTATGATGCTGTGCGAAACTTCACTGACCGCCGAGGTCGCCGTCTAAGCACAATTTTCCTTCGTCTGCCATCTCGTGCCGAGTTGCCCGACTACTATGCTACCATCAAGAGACCCATCGACATGGAGCGCCTGCGAAGCCATATGGCGGGCGGCCGTTACCAAGACGTTGAAGCCCTGGTGGAGGACTTTTCCCTAATGTTCAACAATGCCTGCATTTACAACGAGCCGGAGTCTCTGATCTACCGCGATGCTCTAGTGTTGCATCGGGTGCTGCTGGAGACGCGCAAGCAGCAGGAGGGAGGGGAGGACTCCGGGCCTCCCGCTGTGGGTCTTCTGGTGCGAGAGCTGATCAGGAACCTGTTTGTGTCCGTGCTGGGCCACCAAGATGAAGAGGGCCGATGCTACAGCGACTCTCTGGCTGAGATCCCCGCTGTGGATCCAGCCGCCCCCGAGAAACCGCCGCTTAACTTTGATGTCATCAGGATGAACGTGGACCGTGGCCGCTACAGGAGACTGGACGTCTTTCAGGAACACATGTTTGAAGTGCTGGAGAAGGCAAGGAGGCTACACAGGTATAGCACTTTATTTTGAAAAGGTCTGAGGCTACATCAGTAACAGTAAGGTGTCTGCTCTGTTCGGTCAAGGGACAAAAAAATTAAATCCTAAAACCTTCGGATTTGCTGTAAAGGAGCAAATAGAAAAGGGTGTTCATGTCATTCACTGCCATTAACCTTTGACACTGGATTAAATGACATTGCAATTTGGACCAATATTTGACTGCACAACGTTTTTAAAAAGTTGTTTTGATCTTTGTAAGAGACTATTATGTTGTTGCCAAAAAATAAGTGTGGCAGTCCTTATTGCAAGGTTTTAGTCAATATTAAATCAAATGATACAATTCAACGATAAGCATGCATCCTCTTCTGACAGCCTCACTTTTATATATTTGTATACTTACAAATAACTTCTGTGCCCTTCAGATTATTTCTTTACTTTTATTTGTACTGTTTACAAACATTGGGATAATATGATATGTTGTTATGACGTCCAGTTGGTGGGTTGCGTCCAGATTTAGGAGTCGGCATTTAACATCTTTTAAAATAATTTAGTGTCAACTTTTATGAAAACGTAATTATACACTAGTATTTTATTTCTTGTAAACTGTTCAGGATTTAACACTTAAATCAGACCAACATACTGGTCCTTCAGCAAAAACAGTGTAATAGTCTCTTATTTAAAAGCCAAATTGTGTTGTTAAAATTGTTTACAGAATTCTTTTTTTTTGCTTTTCCATTTGCAGGACTGACTCTGAGATCTTTGAGGATGCAGTGGAACTACAGCAGTTTTTCATTAAGATCAGGGATGAGCTATGCAAGAATGGAGAGATTCTGCTGTCGTCTTCCCTCAACTACACATCGAAACACCTGCACAACGATGTGGAGCAGGAAAAGAGGGAAAAGATTCCCAAAGAGATTGAGGAGGACAAGCTAAAGACAGAGGAGGAGGAGGAAAACAAAGGTGTGTGTGAATGTCTGCCATAATTAACAGTTATGAGGAATATGTAAAAATGTTGATGTGGTATTAAGTTGAAATCATTATATATATATTTCTCACCTAAAGAGGGTGAGAAAGCCGAGGACCAGCCAGGAGAGGTGTGGCAGTTGGAGTCTGAGACGGAGCGTGTGTACAGACAGGACTGCAGCTTTGAAAACAGCACCTACCATGTGGGGGACTTTGTCTATGTGGAGCCGTCAGAGCCGAAACTGAAGCCACACATCGTCTGTATCGAACGCCTGTGGGAGGATGAAGCAGGTAACGCGCGTCAATTGTCTTTGGCAACCTTAGAAAAAAAACTCATTGTAAATTGGCCACAATTCACACATCAGTGTGCAAACGTACGTAATGTACCTTTTTATGACCAACCCCAGTCAAAATCAATCGTCACAATTATTATAAGAACGAACCATGAACTACTTTTTTTAGATGTTTTTTTTAATTTTACTTAATAAATCTGAGATTTTTTGCAAATGTTTACTTTCTGGCATTGATTATTTGTTATTGGCTTGTGTGCAAAGGTGGCAAGTGGCTCTATGGCTGCTGGTTCTACAGACCAAGTGAAACCTTCCACCTGGCAACACGCAAGTTTCTGGAAAAGGAGGTCTTCAAGAGCGACTACTATAACAAAGTGTCCATCAGTAAAGTTCTGGGCAAGTGTGTGGTCCTGTTTGTGAAGGTAAGAGCCTCTACAGAAACTGAATGACAAACAGAAAAATCGTTTTTGTTTTAACACAAGGATCTGTTCATCCAGTCACGGCTTCTTTTTTTTTCTGGCATCTGCAGGATTATTTCAAAATGCAACCTGAGGGCTATAGAGCCGAAGATGTGTACATCTGCGAATCCCGCTACGCCGCCAGGAACAAGTCGTTCAAGAAGATCAAGATATGGGCCGTGCCTGTGAGCTCTGTGAAATTGGTCCCTCGGGACGTCCCGTTGCCCGTCGTCCGTGTTGCTTCCATGTTTGCCAAGCCTGACCAGGACAAACTGACAATTTCATATGCAGGCAGTGGCGGTTTTGTTGACAAGGTGAGGTGACACTGTATTTTCTAAGGTTAGGAGGACGGGGCAATACATAATTTGATATTTATTATTATTATTATTATTATTATTATTCTATATATATTATTAATAATAATAATTATTAATAATAATAATAATTTATATATATATATATATATATATATATATTTTTTTTTTTTCTGACCTAAAGATAAGATGGATTACTTTACTTACATCCTTGACAAGAGGAATTTGCTCTAAAAAGGCCTTATAGTTCTTCTGAGCTACAATGATCCTTTTCTGAGCCTTTTTTAATTTGTATTTTTATGGAAACTGGGTCAGTGTAGAACCAAATAAAAGGATGCAGCAAAGACAAATTATATGTACAGATAATGGGGGGATAACAGACTTTAGCCCTCCTTGTAAACTTCAATGTAAAGGATAAGGCTTTAATCCAGGTGTAAATGGGGGGAAAAAAAGAACTCGACAGTATATTGTCGCCCAGCAAGAACACTTGTCAGCCGGCCAACTACAGGGGATTAATTAATTCACAGAGGTAGCGGGCATGTCTTGACAAGGTGCACGGTAGCAGAGCAGTAGTTAGTTCCAAGTATGAAAGTTTGTTTGTCACAATATAAACAAACGCCTGAGTCCTTTTGTGTCCATGTTTATTCGTTTAGGAGAGAGAGGATGTCCCAATGGAGATGAGCGGCGCAGAGCCTGGCTGTCAGCACTATGAACAGCTACGCTACAACAACATGTGGTTTAAAGTGGGAGACTGTGTTAACATCCAGTCACATGGTCTGTCAAAGCCCCGGGTTGCGAGGTGGGTGAAAGTATATTTTTCATCCAGAGAAGGCCTCTTATTCAAACAGGGTCTGATGTGACATTGGTGCTGTATAATCATTATTGAGTTAGTAACTGTTGGTTACATGTCTCCGTTGACTGGGCTGCAGGATAGAGAAGCTGTGGGTGAAGAACGGATCTTCCTTCTTCTTTGGGCCCATCTTCATTCATCCTGAGGAAACGGAGCATGAACCTACAAAGATGTTCTACAAGAGAGAAGTGTTTCTGAGCCATCTGGAGGAGACCTTGCCCGTTACCTGTGTCATAGGTACTGCTTTGATTACTTGTGTTCACACATCACGTACGTCCTTCATCAGGGTTCCTGCGGATCCTTAAAATGTCTTGAAAGGCATAGAATTCATTCTACTAAAAATAAGGCCTTAATTGGTATTAAAATGTCTAAAATCAATCTTTCATGAGTCTTAAAAATGCTAAGACATAAATAGGATTTTATGAGTTTTTTTTCTTTTTCTTCTAACATTAAAGTCTAAAAATAATTGGCAACATATATTTTTTTCAAAATAATTCACCAAATGCCTTTGCATGCTTTCAGATCTGGATAGTGGTAAAATTGCATCTACAATTGGTCTTAAATTTCATTCATAGCATTAAAAAAAAAGTCTTAAATCAAACTTGCCTCAAGCTGTAGAAACCCTGTATCGTGTCATGCACTTAAAGGAATAGTTAGACGTTTTGGGGAAAAAAAGTTAAGATATCTGGCAGTGAGTTGGATAAAAACATTGATATCACTCGCATATGTGTCCGTTGAAAATAAGGCAACAGCCTGCCGCTGGCTAACCGACATAAACCAGCATTTGTACAGTTACACTAACTTCACTAGAAAGCAAATAAGCATATTTCCCCCCCAATTAAAAAAAAAAAAAATCTATATATTTTATTTTTTTACATTACAGCTACAATCAAGACTTTGTGCCCTCACACTGCACATGTGAATTCTGACTTCTTCAACAATCTTATTAACAAACAAGTGTTAACCTTCCTCTCTGCTCTCCAGGCAAATGTATGGTGTCCACCTTTAAGGACTACCTGTCATGCAGACCTACTGAGGTGTCTGAAGAGGATGTCCTGCTGTGCGAGAGCCGCTACATTGACACAGAGAAGCAGATGAAAAAGTTCAAGGGTCTGAAACGCTTTTCATACTCTTCCAAAGTGGTGGAGGATGAGGTTTTCTATTTCAGGTTGGTCGGTCAAGCAAGAGCACCATTTCTGATTTAAAGCCGTTTCTTGCCCAGTTTGAGTTAATGTTTGTTTTTCTCTTGTGCTGGAAATTTTATGTAGGAAATTGATAGTGCCACAGAAGGAAGCATCACCCTTTTTGGACAAGAAGATCAGTGAGCTTGAGGTTAAACTGGCAGATATAGAGGATGATGACATGGAAGATATAGACGACGACATGGAGGCTCCACAGACGCCTTCTATGCCTCAGATGCAAACCCCTATTGCAAGCGATATGGACACCATGCCATACACTCCCTCTCAGGTACCTGTACAGCTCCAAAGATCTTAACCTCAAGAAGTGCAAATCTTATGTCCAAAGGCTTCAAACCCCTGCTACTGAAAATTAAAATGAACACACAACCCGTCTGTTTTTTAACTTGCGTCTTTGTGTTTCATGAAGTCCACTCCTAAAGTAAAGGGCTTATCCAAGAAGGAAGGGGCCAAGAGGAAGATCAACATGAGTGGCTATATCTTGTTCAGCAGTGAAATGCGTGCAGTCATCAAAGCTCGACATCCAGACTTTTCCTTTGGGGAGCTGAGTCGACTCGTGGGCACCGAGTGGAGGAACCTCGAGGCTACCAAGAAAGCAGAGTATGAAGGTGAGAAGAAGCAATTTGGGGGTGTGAAAGTTCTCTGAAGTGAACTGAAGTCAAGACGGGAATAATTTTTTGTTTCAGAACGTGCAGCCAAAATAGTGGATCAACAAGAGCGTGACCGACCACACCAGAAGCAAGCGTCCCCTAGAGCAGGTACCCCCGTAGGGGCACTGATGGGGGTGGTGCCTTCGCCTAGCACAATGGGAATGATAAACCAGACCATGACACCTGTGTCAGGTAACCCCTCTCAGAGGCAGCACGAGTGTTTGACAACAAGGCAGCAGGGAAATGAGGCTGGGCTGTTAAAAACCGTAATCCTCTTAATTTTCTAACCATTTGAAACTTATTCATCCCAAAACTACATTCTTCTTTTGCTGCTGTTTCATATTGTTTTATTTTTTTTTAAATTATCACTAGCTTCATATCTGAAAGTGCATGACATTGACTGCATGATAGATTTTTTTAACCATGAATAACTTATTTTCAAATTTCATTTAACTTTGATGCTTGTTTTGCCTGCTAACATTCTCAGACCCGTTCGTATTCTCATCCCCTTTCACACACTGAACCTTTAACACCACCAGGTCCGGTTATTCGGGTGAGGCAGTGCTTTTCGTTTTCCACACATTGGTCTCTAATATCGCGAAAATCAGTGTCAAGTCAGTATGACGTTGCATGAACGTCCGGGATATATCGGGGTTTTTTTTCTTTCTTGTCAGCACAGCTGGACAACAAAAGAGTCGCAAAGAAGTATATCGCAGAATATGACCTTTCTGAAAATCCAGAGTCTACCCAGATGATTGATTTTAAATCCTCTCACAGTTTAATCAAATGTACGATTAGCTTGGTGTGGCTATATAATACCATAATTAAAACATTTTTATTTATTTTTTTTATTGTAACTACTTGCAAGCTTTACACAGGGATATTGCTTCTTCTGTTCCCACTAGAGTTGTTGTTACACATTTGTCAATGTCTAAGTAGTCCTGAGAAAACATAACATTGCCATAGCATTTGAGGCTTTAAGGTGCATGTGTGAAAGGGGTCACTGTGTCCAGTAGTAGTGCATGTTATTATAGAGTCAGCTGCATGTCACTTATGCATGGATATGTTGTTGTCCTCTCCTTGCCCTCTTCCCCAAGGCATGATGGGAGCTTACGGTCCACCTTACATGCCCATGCAGGGCCCCCATGAGGGCTTGTTGAGTGTGGCCCCAATGTCACCTCACCCTGTAGGGGGGCCCCTCCTGCCTCTTCACCATCTCCAGCAAGGTATGCCTGGGTACCCTGGCATGCCTCATCAGGGTAAGGGCCACTGTCCTAGCCACACCTGCTCAGTCACATCCAGTCGTTTCTCTCCTGCTGGAGGGGTTTACCTGGTCCACAGGCTGCGCTGCCTGATCTACTCACCGAGCAGTCACAGCTCTCTGGTCTCCAACAACCTCTCTCAAATTGTGCTCGCATGCCACACCAAAAACATACAGGATTCACACACGTTTTACAGATCTAATGTATGTGAAAACAGACGAAGGCACGAACATTATAACTGATATTCAAAAACTAACATCTTCACATTGTCATTGTAAAACATTGTCGTAGTTCTAAACATGAAGCAAACCAGCATGAGTTTACAACATTTACTAAATGCTCAGAAACTAAATATTTGTCATTTAACAGGCATGATGGGTGCTGGTATGAATGGAATGGCAGGAAGTCCTGCTCAAGGAAACTATATGCAACAGGTGAGCCCCAGTCCAGAACATACTACAGAGTTCAGATACTTTTCAATTTTTTATATGAATATCAGTCATGCAGCCACTTCGCAATGATGGATGTTACAAGATGAAGTAAAAAAATGTAATTGAAAACGAAAGTCTTGTGGCTTGTTATTATAATAACACACATATTTATTTAACAGAGCATGTTCTTTTTAGGATTCAATATTCAGCATATTGTCCACATGCTAAAAAGTACATTGTCATTGTTCGATTTTTAGCCTGGGATGTTCAGCCCGGGACCGCATGCTCCTCCACCATATCCAGGACAGGGCCAGCCCTCACATCTGCAGCCCACCACTCCCATGTTTGTGGCTCCACCACCAAAGACCCAGAGGGTGCTCCACTCAGAGGCCTACCTGAAGTACATTGAGGGCTTGAATTCAGAGTCTAACTCCATCAGCAAGTGGGATCAAACGCTCAAAGGTGGTGTTCTTTAAGTCGTCTTTTCATTTGATGTGTTTAGAAGTGTTATTGTGGACAAAATATTAACAGTTCTGAAACTTAATATTTTATCACAGACCCCCCTCCCCATGATCTGATTCGATTTAAGCATGCCTCTTATTTTTGTGTGCTAAAAAATAGAAAGACCTCATTCTGCTCACATAAGTTGACATAGTTTGCCTGTTAAATAAGTACTTTAATCAAAAACCCTGTGTTTGGATCACAGCTCAAAGGCGTGATGCTCATCTGACCAAAGAGCAGGAGAGCCGGCTGCCAGCTCACTGGCTGAAAAGCAAAGGAGCCCACACCACCATGGCAGATGCACTGTGGCGCCTGCGCGACTTGATGCTGAGAGACTCTCTGAATATATGTCAGGGATACAACATGTAACCTTTAGGATTAACCACTATAACCAGCTCACCCACTGCTCTTCTCCTCAGGCTGTAGAGTTTAAGGAGGATCATGGACCATAGAAGCAATATTTTACAGTGAATCATGATCAATTTTATATTTATTAGCTAATATAATGAGCTTGATAGTTACTTGTGTGTGTGCATTTTATTTTTATTTTTTACACAACTGGATTAATTGTTCTGCAAAACCAGTGTTCTTTTGTTTTATTGATACTACCAAAATAAAAGTCAGAGTACCCTGTTTATACTGTTTGTATTTTTTAATTTCCCAACAAGCGTTACTTTGAGCTTGTGTGTTTGCCCAATTGCACTTTTGGTAATGAGAAAAGCGTGCCGCCTCTTCACTGCTCTCTGGACAGTAAATGTTGCCTTATTTTGGAAGTACTTCCTCTTTATTGATGTCACTTCCTGAAGAGAGAATCCAGATTGGGCCATTCTCTTTAGTGTTTGCCCTGTTCTCCCAATGTCCACCTCCTCACCGCCCGCATTTTGATATAAAAATAACATAGACTGACTCTTGAAACCGGCCATTAACAAAAGCAAACGATAGTAAATCAACGTGTACTATGGAGTAATTTAAAAACTGAACCAAAGGAGCGACGAGGTGAGGTGTGTTTTGTGCAGTGACTTATCTAGGGTCGGAGTTAGCTAGCTAGCCAGCTAGCAATTTCACCGGCTATTCCCAGACTCCCTGGGACTTATTATGAGACGTTTAACTAGCTAATAAATTAGTGTCAAGTAAGGCTGCTAATGAGTTGTGAGTGCATCTTCCCGAAGACACCATTGCTACAGCAATTTAGGATATTTTTTAAAGAGGTGCCATAATGTCCATCCCTGCCACTGTAGTCAGTAAGCTAGTTGGCTAACGTGGTCCTCTGGCAAAGCTTCTATAGCTATCCGTCGGCCTGGTTTAATGTAGAGCTTATTAATGTCCTACTGACAGCAATGTCTGCGATATGAATACTTTCACACATATGGTCAAATCATTACGAAATATGCAAGCCCAGTGATGTGAGAGACATTCTTGTGTTTGCATATTTGCAAGCGACTGAAGCTCCGTACTGTAACAGCTAACTAGCATGCCGGTTAATCTCCTTTTAAACAACTAGCAACTGTTTAAGGTTACTTTTTATTTATTTACAAGTTAGTTTATGTGTACATGTTTACACCAGTGCATGGACATTTTAATTAGATCACAGTGAGCCAAGGCTCCAGGGTCCTACAACACCTAGACTGATGGACACCACCCAACTGTGCCACTTGGATGATAACAAAAATAATTATAAAGTTATGGATCAGCAGCATCTTTAATTGAGAACAAGGGTACTGCAAACATGTTGGTGGGGAAACAATTTAAGCCAAGCTAAACAGTGATGGGTTGAGCGTCGGCTTTGCTCTGTCAACACGTCACATCTCATTGTTTGGTTGTTCTTGTTGGCTGTGGCTGATGAATAAAGTTACCTCTCTTTGGTACCAAATCTCTACCTGTGATGTGCATTGTTACGAGCCAAATATACAGTGTTCAGGGACTGTTGTTGAAGAATGCTCATGTGAATACACATTTGTAAAGGGAGGTTAGCTGACAGAGTTGTCCTCTTGTACTGAAACTTTACTGCTGGCAAATTCATTTCACCTGTTGTTAATTAATTAATGTCTAATACATGGAGAACTAACTCTTTCATAATGAATGCTCTCACTATTGCTACATATGGAATATGTTATAGAAATGGTGTAATCTTTGCACAAAGGCTAATGATGGAAATATTCTGTAATTTTGGCCATTAACATCAGTGCAGAAATCGGAGCTCAATGGAAACTTTAATTTTTAATATTTATTATACTCTGCTACTTGTGTCATATAGTAATGGAACTGCTTTATATCTTAACTTATTTAAATCTTACCTGTCAGACCACATAGTCTTAGCCCTTTCAAATGGCAAACATTGCATTACATTCACATGGGCCTATTTAGAGTTTAACAATCACACTGAAACGTATCTGTTTCAAGGTGTAAAGTTGAATTTAAGGCTGCAAAAGCTTCCTGTGAAGCTCAGTGATTAGCAGTGTTGCCTCACTGCACATAGGTGCTAGTTTGAAACCTGCCCCTGACCACCTGGGGCTTTTCTGTGCTGATTTTGCATGTTCTCCCCATCTCTGCATGGGTTCCCTCTCACAAACGGGTTCAGCGAATTGGAAACAATTGTCCATAGATGTGAATGTGTTTGTTTTGGTTTGTCTGGCCTGTGATAGGCAGCCTGCCCAGTGAGTACTGTTCTACTTGCCCACTGGGTGATGGGGGCTCCAGTATATGTGACATGGAAAATGATGTAATTTTGTTCATAGAAATTGGCCCATCCTACATACTTATTTTATATCCTTACTTTCCAGGCAGAGTTTACATTCAGACCTCCTCAATCAACAGTTCCTTTCCACTTTGGCATTCACCATTGCTGCACTACAGAGTTCTGATCCTGACCTGGGCCTACTTTGACTAAGCTAGACCAACGAGGATGTCCCAGCTCCAATTTCAGTGTCCGACTAGCCCCATGCCTGCCGCCTCTGCCCCACTGCAGCTGGGGCAGCCACAGCCTGGCTACAGCATCCCCTGTGCCTCAGGCACCCTGCCCTCGGAGAGCGCCAGCCAGCCCATAAGGAGCTCCGCTCTCCCCGCTGGCTCAGCCACTCCCTACAATACCACCACAGGTTTGATTTATGTATTTGTTTGTTACAAAAGCTTATTGTTCGTTGTCGCCATTCATTTTGTTTTATTTGTGCGCAGTAAAAAAAAATACCTTTGTGTAGCCACTAACATTTGTCGTTGCAAATATCAATTGCACAAGTATAGAGTGTGTGTTTTGTTGATGAATTTGATTCATACTTTGTATTTCAAACCCATATGGTACTGTATGCGGGGCTCTCTGTTCGCCCTAGTCACTGCATTTGAAATATTTAGGATTCTGAGGTTATTCAAGCCCTGTGTGTGTTCCTCAGACTCTTGGTATATTTGCTGTCAGACCAGGAGCAGCTCTTTGTTTTTGAGTTCATCATCATTTCCATTTGCTTGTTTGTAAGTATTTTGTATCTTATTTTTTGTTTTGTCACAGTATCTAACATGGCAAACCCTAAAGAGAAGACCCCCATGTGTTTGGTGAATGAGTTAGCCCGTTTCAACAAGATTCAACCTGAGTATAAGCTGCTGTGTGAGCAAGGACCAGCTCACTCCAAGGTACTTTGAGAGTAATTCTTACAGACAAACTTTGCTGTCGTCTTCTTTTGTCACACGTTTGTGCTAGTGACGGCGAATGTATTGTATTTCCTGTCTCCTGCATCTGTCAGACTTTCTCAGTGAGGCTCACACTGGGAGATCAGCACTGGGAGGCAGAGGGTACCAGTATCAAGAAAGCCCAGCATTCCGCTGCTGCATCTGCCCTCGCCGAAACAACACTTCCCAAGCCCACCGTGAGGATGCCCCGCAACACAGGCAAGAACCCAGATGGGCTCTTCCCACCGGCTCTGTCTCTTTCTAATGTTTGTCAACACTTAGCAGAAAGAGTTTTCTCATATGTAGTTTTATCTGTGTTGGCCTTACAGCAGATGGCATGACACATACCATGGAGTTAAATGCACTATGTATGAAGCTTGGTAAAAAGCCTATGTATAAACCCATCGACCCATACCCGGGGATGAGACCACCAAACTTCAATTACAACGTCCGGGCTCCAGGACCTTACCAGCGCTCTATGCAACAGTGAGCGTACTTTACTTGGAAATTAGAAACATCTTCCATTCTGTCCTGATTTTGAATCATTTCATGATGAGTGTTTTTGAGATGGAAAAAACGGTTACATCTGGTGGTTTTTTTGTATCCAGGTACTATTACCCATTTCCTCCAGTGGGACCAATGTTATACCACATGGAGCTTTCCATCGGAGGCCAGCAGTTTATTGGAAAGGGACGCACACGGCAGTTGGCCAAACATGAAGCTGCTGCCAAGGCCCTGAAAGTTCTGCACAAGGAGCCAATATTGCAACAGTTGCCAGTGGTGAGAAAAGAAGCACACACTCGGCATGAAATAGTGCTAGAAAGCCTTCATGAAATGTTATTCAGACTTACATGGCCATTCTTTCTTTAATATGCTTTCTGCTCTTGACAGATGAATGGAGAGCCCGAGGAGGAGAACCTCAACAAATCAGAAATCAGTCAAGTGTTTGAAATTGCACTTAAACGCAATTTACCTGTCAACTTTGAGGTGATTTTCACATTTCCTTTTTATATATACGTTTGTAGGAATACATCAGTTCAGTGATATGTAGACAAAATGTGTGACTTAGTCCAGTTTCTTATCAAGTTCAAATAAAGAACATGAAGGCTGCTCTACATCATGACTTGTCACTCTTGTTTTCCAGGTTTTAAAAGAAGAAGGCCCTCCCCATATGAAGAGTTTTATAGTGCGTGTTGCAGTCGGGGAGTTCACTGGAGAGGGCGAAGGAAAAAGTAAAAAAATTGCCAAGAAGCTGGCAGCATCAGCGGTGTTGGGAGAGTTGAAGAGGCTACCACATATACCCAGTGTGGAAAAGACGCTGCCACGCATCAAAAAGAAAACCAAATCCATCATCAAGGTAATGTAACCCGTGAGCTGCAATAAGAATAATCAGTTCCAGACCTAAATACTCTTCATTAAGTGACTATTAACTTCACGCCAACAGCTGCAGACCAGCCCAGAGTATGGCCAGGGAATGAACCCCATTAGCCGCCTGGCTCAGATCCAGCAGGCCAAGAAGGAGAAGGAACCGGAGTACAGCATGGTGACAGAGAGAGGCCTGCCTCGGCGCAGGGAGTTTGTCATGCAGGTGATTCAACAGCAACGGAGGCATGCCGCTAGCATAACTTATGCAACACCCGTCTCTGATTTCCTCTTGCCTTTTGCTTGTTAATTTCTCATCCATTCAGTTCTTTCCTCTGTGTTTGCTGCATGTTTTTTGGTACAGGTGACAGTGTGTGGCCAGACTGCAGAGGGAATGGGGCCTAGTAAAAAAGTGGCCAAGAGGAACGCAGCAGAAAAGATGCTGGAGCTCTTGGGTTATAAAGTGCCTCAGCCTCAGCCCCCTAAACCGGCACTGAAAACTGATGAAAAGGTACTGCTACACCGTTCATCAAGCATGCTTTGTAAACATGGCAGACACGAAAGATTCGATATCTGTGACAAACCTTCCTTCCTGTTGTTTTTTGTAATATTTAGACCCCTGTGAAAAAACCTGGGGATGGGCGCAAAGTGACCTTCTTTGAACCTGGCTCTGTAGAGGAGGTGACATTGAGTAAGTGGCAACAGCTCTACTGGACTCAAATATTTGGCCATGTTGTGTAATTTACTATGTTAATGTGCCCTTTATAAATGTGCTTTTCCTTTTGAAGGCTCCAAGGAGGAGGACTTCCGCCTGCCTTACTTGAGCCACCAGCAGCTGCCTGCAGGTATCCTGCCCATGGTCCCTGAAGTGGCTCAGGCAGTCGGCGTCTGCCAAGCATCCCAGGCCAAGGACTACAGTCGATCTGTACCCAACCCAGGCAAGGCCACAATCACTGCTATGATTGCCAACGAGCTGCTTTACGCAGGGACATCACTGACTGCTGAGACTATCCTAAAGAACAAAAACAGTCTGAACCAACTGCCGCACGGACCCCTCACCAGGCCTTCAGAACAGCTCGGCTTTCTTGCATCGGTGCAGAGCCTGCAGGTAACTGACGGCATGTTCTGCTTTTGGTGAACTCAATAAGGCCATTAGTGTGCATGCATTTGATTTATACACATAAAAGGTAAAGCTTCGTTGACCTGTTGTATTTGCTTGCAGGTGGAATACAAAGATTTTCCCAAAAACAATAAGAACGAGTTTGTGTCACTGATTAACTGCTCCTCCCAGCCTCCGCTCATCAGTCATGGGATCGGGAAAGATGTAGAATCCTGTCATGATATGGTGAGTTTTGTTTTTTGCGGTATAATACTCTTTAACAACCTTATGTCTAGAATGAATCTGTCTAAACTTACTATACGATGAATCACATTGTGTGTGATCTACATTAGGTTTAAGAGGAGACACAGGCTATCGTTGATAAAACAACCATTAGGAACCACAATGCTAAAAAACAAATGTCTATCAGTGGGTCGAACATATATAACGTTCTACAGTATCAGTCCTTACATGACCAGGTTAAGTTACTAAATGAAACAATGAAACATGTTTAGCTTAGTGACCAGGTGCTTGATCAATTATGAAAATGGCAGCATATGTATTTTCAATTACAATAACATCATCCAATGTTAACAAGAAAGGGAGGAGTATTTTACAGTGCATCATATGCTGCTAAACATATCATAAAGCCCTATTCTGTCCACAGCTCCTATCACTGCTCTTGCACACAGCAAAGCCAATATCACGGCGATGGTTATGTGACTTTTCTTTTCTTTCCTTAGAATGGTAGGGAAACGGTCTTCAAATGTCCCGAAGTGGGAACCATATTGTGGCGGCTTCCTCCTTTTTGTTGAAGAATACTTAGTACCAAGACAATGCCATTTTACTTCACAGGGTTGTACTCAATTGAGTAGCAGTTAAAAATGGACTCTGCAATAACTTACTGTTCTTCGCCCCGACAGGCTGCATTGAATATATTGAAGTTACTTTCGGAGTTGGACCAGCAGTTAAATGAAAGGACAGGAAACGGACCAGTCTCTCGGTAAGCTGTGGCGAACGCTGTCTCTCTATAGCTGTTTACAATAAGAATAATATCTTCAATTCACTTCAATCAGCATAAAATGGCTTGTTCTGAAGATGTTTGTCACTTGTGCCTTTTACTAATTCTACAAGTGCGACATGTTTCTCAGGGAACCGTAGGAGATAATCTATTCATTTTCTGAACGTAAACAAAAGGCTCAGCTTTTGCATATTAACTCTGGATTTAGTGTAGTCTGATACAAAAATAAGTTGTGTGGGTACTAAAAGCAGAGCAGTAAGTGAACATTAATTTCAGGCACTCAACACGTCTCATGGTCCAGGGCTGGATTTGGTGTTATTTAGTTTCTGATTATTTATTGTGTTAGACAGGACCGTTTATTGGTCCATATTGGAACACAGCCATCAAAGGAATATTTTGGGACCTGTTAACGGTGACACTATATGTGACTTATCTTCCACAGGTGCGGCAAGCAGGAAATGGAAGGGGACTTGCACCTCAAACAGGCTAACTCAAGCACATTGGCACAGACCCTGGATGGCACTGTTTAGATGATCGGGATTGGTTGTCTGTAAAAGCACTAGAGAAAACTCAGACACTGTGTTCTTAGTTTTAGAAAGGCTACAGGAAGCTTCGGGCACTGTAGGCTCTAAACCATCACTGTTCATATTCATCGTTCCGAAATGTTCAGTTAAACAAGATCGATGGGAAAAACTAGCTTCCTCCCCTTGGTTTTGTTTAATTGCACACAGTATTTATTTTGTTGCTTTATAGAAAAAGTAGCTGCATCCTAGCCAATGAGTTGGGGGTTTACATGGTGGGAGAAAAAGACTGAAGCCTTCAACTGTGAATTCTGTTCTTGTTTCCTCTCTTTGAGACCTTTCTAATTCTTGTTTTTAACTCTTTTACGTTTTATCCCCCGCTAAGGTAGTTCATCAAACATGCTCTCATAAAAAGTTAGGACCTCATCTTTGTCTAGGGTGCAGCTGGCGAACCTCTGTTGATTTTCCTAGAGTGCTTTACATCAACAGCCAAGTGAAGTGTTATTGACATTACCATGTAGGGCTGGGATGAATTTGTGACTAAATGTAGCGTTTGATGTAATGTGACATTGTCTCTGCTGTGTGTGGCAGGGACGTTTCCCCGATACTTCCTTTTCCTCCCTAATGTCAACCTCCCTTCTCTCTCCACTCCCCATGGTAATTAAACTGACGTGCTTACATGCACAAAACAAACTTCTGTTGTCTAGTCTTTTTCTTGACATGGTGGAATATATCAGTTATCAGTTTATATTTTTATATATATATATATATATATATATATAAAATATATAAATATATATA
>CALSCE010010723.1:1735435-1818823 GCA_943593645.1 Bovichtus variegatus | reverse complement strand
TATATATATATATATATATATATGTATATATATATATATATAAAGTTTAGCTTGTGTCAGGGCTGTGCATTAATTATCTTAACTTTTTCTGTTGTGGCACAGTTGATTACTGTTGATTATGAAACATGTTATTTTGCATGCATTTGCCATATCATGATATATATTAATATTGGGGGGGAAAAAAATCTTAAATATTGCTCAGCCCTAGGGTCCAATGCAGTCTTGGGTACTTTTAAATTGTATCAACTCTGATGCTGATTCTGCTTATCAAATCCTAGTTCTGATTCTTGTGATAATATTTCAGTTGTATGAAACAAAAAGCAACTTAATTTTCCTCAGAATTTAGCTGCTATAAACAATTATGTCATATAATATTGTTTTGTATCAAAGCTAAAATCAAGAAATCTTGAAATAATCTCACTTTTTTTCTTTTTTTTTTTTGTGATTTGTGTTTTCCTTTTTTTTCCGAGTGCCCAAACATGAGCTCATTCTGGGACATTAGGAATTTGACTGGAGACAATTTAAACTGTACATTCTTACATTATGCTGTAGGAAACACTTCATCATTAGTCACTCTTGCTCCCTTGTATATGTGTGCACTGACACATTTTCTTTTAGGAATCGATGAGAAAAGTGAAGAAGAAAAGTAGAAAAAAGCACGTCTCTGAAAGAAATAATAGTAATTATGAATTTGAATCCTGTTTTAATTCCTAACCGGTTTTCAATGACCCCCTACTTACTGCTAACCTCATTACATTGTCGCCATTATCGGCCTCACCCCTCTACCCCTGCTCATTTACATGTCTTGTGAAGTTTACCAGAACACAACCACACAAATCACTTGCTCTCACTCCACAGTGCTTAGAGATGTGGTTTTCAATCATTTTGTTTCATGTAAACATAATACAGCACAATATTCTGGTACATATATTAAATTACAGATATTAATGACACTCCCGTTTCCCTCTTTTTGTAATTTCACATGTGTATGGTGAAAACCATGAAGGGACTTTAAACTTCATTTGAACATTGTTGAAATGTTTTTCGGCGTGCTGATGACTACTTGGCTGAGTCGTCATCGAGTACACACTTCTGAAAGATCTCAGGTCTAAACATCTAAAGCCCGCTTCATTTGGCCTCTGCATTACTTCTGATCATCCGTCTGTCGTTATTGAATCCTGTCTGTAGCTGTGCAGTTTGGCCCGCTGCTGTCCCCACATGCAAAATTATTTTATTTTATTTTTTTAAGGTTTTGACTCCCAAAAGTTGTCTTAACTGTACTTAAGTACAATTATTCAACCTTAACAAAGCTATTAGACACTTGTTTCTTCTTGGAGTCAATGAAGGGGTACATGCACTTATCGGACCCAATGAAACGATACGTAACCACATTGGACTCCCATGGCAGCAATCTGAAAAGGAAAATAAAATACTGAACATCAGCTGCCAAACAATGGGAGTGCACAAACACAGACTTGTGTATGGTCTCTTGTTAATATGAAGGTGAAGTTCTGTACTGACGCTCTGGAGAGGAATGGCAGGTATGTGAGGCGAGGGATGCACACTAATGGCTGGTCTATCAGGATGGCGTTCATGGCCTGCTCGACACAGTACTGGGGCTCCAGAGGGGGTAGGAGCAGTTCCACCTCCTCCCTATTAGTGGCACCAAAGGACAAACGGGCTGTCACTTATGAGTTAGTATGCAGCGTTTTTGACAGCAAACCCAGACATAAGCAGCCACTCGTAACAGAATGCTAAGCCAACATACCCACATTCCTGTAATGCATTTTTATTGTCCAGTAGTAGACAATAATTTAGTTTAGAATACGGACAGAGTATCCCAGTGTATATTGCACACATGAACAGAGTGAAACAAGCAAGTGTAATAGTTGATTGCAAATTCCCTTTAATAATTGAGTGTTTTTTTTAATGCTAAAACTTTTGGCATTTTTTAAGCAAATGTAACAACAGAATGATGCATAGTTGGTTTGTCTATGTTGAGTAAACATGTTCAAACTATGAGCAGTTGTGCTGCCATACTTCTTCCAGACTTCACAATATATTCTTGTTTGGGTCTAAATCCCTCCCTTCAAGGTTCTAGGAAAAACTGTTTAATGATGTGGATGTGATTGAATTAAGCAGTGAATGCACATTTTGTTGACTTACCTTATCTTGCAGCCTTCAAACATGCCTGTGTTCACGATATAGGGGCACACAAGAGTAGTCTTCACTCCTTCGACCTCCTCGGCCAGAAGCTCATGGGCCAGAGACTCGTGGAAGCCCACCGCCGCAAACTTACTGGCACAGTAATCCTGTCCCAAAACAAAAGAAAATCTTGCATTGAAGAATTGAATGTTTACAAAAATCATTTGCGGTTTGCCACACCTACTCAGACTGTCGTTACTTAATTTGCCGACTTAAGCAGAGAAGTGTGTGAAAGACTGCGAACTGTGATGTTACTCCCTCCCTGGTTCACCTCGACACAAGCTGTGCTGAAGAGGCCGAGGACGCTGGCGATGGTGACGATGTGTCCATGATTCTGGGCCTTCATCTGAGGGAGGAAGGCCTTCACTGTCTGAGACGCACACACACACACACACACACACACACACACACACACTGTTATATTGCAGCAGGTAGGTTGTTATGAAGCAACAAACCATGCATTCATACAACTTGTAGTGACTTAAATGTTGCTCAATGTGAAGGAAGCTTATTGTATGTTGCATGAGCGGCTTCATATTAAGAGGATTTATGTGGGAGTCCCACTGTATAGTCCAAAGTGTGAAGGGGATAAAGCTATCGACGCAATGCATTTCACACGTCATGTACCACACACAGTAAACTGCTCTGTATAGCAGCTGATGCGGAAGAGATTGTGCATTGTGAAATTCAAAAGTTTAATTTCCAGCTCTCCAAATTTCAGTCAGTGATGAATCATTGTCCGTGTTCGACTTAGTAAGTGTGCCAACCACAAAGCAGGGCAGATTTGATTTTGAGAAATGAAAGTGTGTACTAATGAGGAAACGGTGGCACACCATCAAAGCAATCGATGTGTGCAGCTTTATGTTTTAATAAAATCTCATTGCTGGGTTGTTTTCTGCCAGCGCACGAGTAGTGTTCAACATTTAGGCCTACGTACTGTATATACAAGCCAATCAAGACAATGACTGAATTCCACCCACAAGTGTTGTTCTTTGTCTTGATTCTATAATATGTGATTTGCTGCTAAACGCTCCTCATCCACTGAAGATGAGAGAAAGATGATTAAAACATGTATATTTTAATAAAACATGAAGCTGCACAGACAAACAGAATGTTTTGATAGTGTGCCACCTTTTTCTTTCACTTAAAAATGTTGTGTTTTTCTCTCTGTCGTCTGTGGAAATAGTATTTACTAATATTAGCAGACATGAGCAAATATCTCTGTTCATGTACAACTGGAAAAAGTCAGAGTTTCGATCAACATTTGGTCATTTACAACAACACTTACTGATTTGGAAATGTGAACATGATTTTGTCCCTCAACATAATTACAAAGGCGGTTCTTGTTCTGGATGAGATGATTAATACGAGGTTTAATCCTAAATACCTGCGCTGAGTTAACATAAAAAATGACACTGTCCTCCAGGTAATAAGAAATGTAATACTATTAATAAGTCAAGGGCAGCAGGTCTTCCTGTCTGGTCTTAAGGATGTTTCACCAGAGGGGTGAAAAGTCTTTATCACATTTCATATTGAATAAAGAGTTCTCACCCAGAAGAGGGCATGGCAGTTGACTTTCATGGTCTTCTCCATCAGTTCATCGGGACAGTCTAACAAGCGCTCCCCAGCCACCACTCCAGCGTTGTTCACCAGCATTGTAACGTCCCGGCCCAGGTCCTTTCGCACAAGCTCTGCGTTGTGATACACATCCTGCCTGTTGGTCACATCCACCTTGTACGTGTACGCCTTACCCCCCATCTCGTGCACCAGCTTGGCTGTCTGCTCGTTGGTGCTGCTGTTGATGTCCCACAGCACCACCTCTGCCCCATGCTTGGTGAATTCCTGAGCAAAGATACGACCCAGGCCGCCGCCTGACCCGGTGATCAGAACCAGCTCGCCATCAATGGGCTTGGTGCGTGGGCGCAGGACGACACGCATGGAGTTGCGCAGGATGAAGTAAATCACATCCAGCAGCATCATCTGGAGGTCCATTAGGAAAATCATTTTGATCTGCTTTACTGCTGATGGTCTCGATCGTAGGAACAAATGTCTCAGTCGCCTACAGTGGTTCAGACTTCACACCTGTGGTCTGTGAAGGTGTTTTCCTACTGCCTGACTAAGTGTTGGATCGTGTGAGTGAAAAAGATGCAGACAGCCAAGCTGGTGTTTCCCTCCTTCTGCGACCCTCAGCCTCCATCCGTGGTTTATTTAAACACTCTCCTCCCGGATTAGAGGAAATACCTTGAGCTCCTAATAAAACCACTTTTGTTGCAAGCTGTGAATGTATGCTTTTACACCATTACTGAGGAAAATAACATTTGCCAGATGGCATTACACCGAGTTGCAGATTCTTTAAGTTTCAGATTCTTTGTAGAACATTTTTCAAAGTTCCCAGCTTGCACACGTACACATGAAACTCAGCATGGGCTACCTTACCTTATCTAAATATGTATGTAAAATATTTGCATTATATGTGTGTGTAAACCTCTCATTATATCTTCAAGGCAGTCTTCAAGTATAAGCAGAAGGTAGAAAAAGGAAAAATGAGGAGGAATAATACTGTGCGCGCTCACATTTAAGTGAAGATATTGAATGGGACAAATTGGTGATTTTCCATCATTAGTTTCTATTAGTTCTATGCACCATAACTATCTACTACAGCATCAAGAAAAAATCAAAGTCATTTTGGGATAATCTCAATGCAGTTTCTTTCTCCTAAATCCAATACATTTTTGCTGTACAAGGACGAATGAGTTTTTTATTTCATATTTTTAAAGGTTCAGTGTGTAAGATATGCCAGCATTTAAACTTAAAACCTTAAAACAATGACATTATCAACAGAATGTGAAGAGGTAACAGTGTTGACCTTATGTCAAAGACGTCTATGTGTTGTGTTGCAGAGATATCTACTGAAGTTAGCAGCTAACTGACTAGCGCCGCTCCGTCCAGCGTGTAATACCACTTGTTCCTCTAGAGGCGACAGTGAGTCACTGTAGCTCCAGTCTCAGGGCTTGTCAACATTACATCCATGATCCCTGCACGTTTTGATACTTTGTTTTGGTTAAACCCAAAGTGGCAGAAACTAGAAAAAGACTCGCACCCTCGCCTCTTTTTCACAGTTTGCTTCCCGCCGGTAGCTGCGGCTGGGAGACGGACGGATCTTCTGTTAGCAGGCAGCAGATAGCACTGTTTCTGATTACAGATTGTAAGATCATAAAATAGCACTGTTATTTTGAGTTACTTACACAGGAGTAAAAAAATACACAGTAATACTATCAACACTAGAAGAGAGAGACATATAGCTGAAGAATACAATACACTATATATAGAATACACTATAATACTCTAAAACTTAGAATACAATCAATATGCCAAACTACTCCAACTAAAATATAAACAGGTTAACATACTAGAGTTGTTTTTTTCATAACTGATGGTTTTGATGATTGGTACATTTAGATTGTATGGACCCAGTCGTAGAGGTGAAATACTGCCCTCTATTTCTTTTGAGCAATAGAGGCTCAGAATTACACATTGAACCTACCAACCTAGTGCCCTGCACTCATATTAAATAAGGAGATTATGTATACGTAAAAAGTAAATCTCTGCTTTGTTACATCCCAAGAAGGCTGCTTGTTGTGTATTACGTTTTGGCTTTCTAGGTGAACACTGCCAGCCTTGTTTACTCCGTGATGGCATGTGAGCCATATTTGGAGAACAATAAGAGCAAATGTGTGCGTTTGAACCCATTTATTATAAATCTGAATGATCGTCTGCATTTATTGTTGTCAGTTATGCTATTGTTGCTTCTTAGTTGCATTGCTACCAGTAATGTAAAGTTCTAGGCCTAGGCTATGTACAGTATATTCTAAAGAAACATTAGATATTCGTATTTTCTGACTTACAACATTTCAACCTACTGGAGCTTTATATCTCACAACAATATGATGTGCAGACAAATATTTCTTTTACTAAAATACAGAATATATTTACGGAAATGGGTCAAGGCTGTATGGAGGAGGTTAGCTTAAATACTGCCAAGAATGTTGACCTACTGTGACTTGTTGAGCAACACTTGGAAACAGCAGCAAAGTGAGCGCCTTAAACCTGGTGGTAATACCTGAATATTGGCAAGCAGCTCACGTGGAGCAGTGTGGAGCTGTGTCTGATTGTTTGCCAGCCAGTTTCCCCGTAGGGTACGCCATAAAAATGATATGAAATGATGATATACCCTAGCAACTGATTTTTGGCAGGAAGCCATCCATCCAACCCTGGGCCATTTCTGTCTTTCAGAACAGGAGTTTATCTAATCCATGTAACTTTTAAGACGTCCAATCCATGGTCCAAATGTAAACAACAATTAGTCATTTTGTTCCAAGAACTGGTCATAGAATTAAGGCTTTTATTATTTGAAAAAGAAAAAAAAATCTTCAAGTTTCCTGATGAAAAAAATGAGATAGGAAAAGAAATATTATAAGAAAAGGAGAGATGGCGTGAGTGGTTTCTATATGGGCCTGCGGCTGTGTCCAGTAAGTGCTGACTGTCTGTTTGCTGGAGCAGTAAATGGCCGTCGTCTCTGCAAGCTACACAGTTTTGTAGGGGGCCACAAGGTAGAGCCACACGTAGGGGAAAAGGATCCACAACATGGTAATGCTTTTCGCTGTCTCTATACGTTTCCCTCAACTCCTAAACTTGAGGTTGAGGTGCTTTGAGCAGTATAATATTTAAGTTCCCCCCTCTTTCTGTTCCTATCTTCTCCCTCTACACACACAGTAGAAGGCTACTGGGAACCTGAGTTGAGGCCTTCACTGTCCACACTGTTGTTCTTTTTGCATGAATAACCTCAGCCATAGGAGTTTCATTAATCCACTCTTTTCACATGTTGAGGCACACATGGGCCTGGGAAGCTGGCTGCTTCACAGAGAGAGGGAGAGAGGAGGGGGGGAGACAGAGAGAGAGAGAGAGAGAGACAGAGAGACAGAGAGAGATACCATGCAAGTGCATCCCAGTAGGGATCTTTTTATTGTGTTTCTGCCACTCAGCACCAGTGGTGTGCTGTCTTAATCTAATGCAGGCAGGCTAATGTTCAATATCTTGTAAGGCAGGGCAAACCATATCAAAAATGTAAACACAGTGAGAAGAGATTTTCTTTTCAGTATTCGTGCATGATGATTTGGCAAGATCAGGAAAGCAATGCATTTGGTGAGGTATACAAATGAGCCCTACAATCCTGTGAAAATAGGGGTTATAATATTTATTATGATTTGTATTCTCATTTGGTACTAACGTATATAATCTAAAGCTTGCCTAATTGATCTTGTACAGCCACATTGCATTTCATTTCGTGGGCCACTTTACTTTACCTATAGGAACTGTTCCTTTAAGAGATACAGAGTTGACACATGAATAACTTCCAACTCAACGACCAGTGCCTCAACTCAGCATTGCTGACCTAACTGGCCACAGATGATAGGAGTTAACATATTTCTTTTACAAATAATTGAAGTGCTTTAACAGGACTTTAAAACACTTCTCTGGGGAATACCTTCAGACAGGGGAACTGCCAAGTTTAAATAGTTGCACAGCTCCCTAAACGTGTGAAGTGTATGTGGTTGTGCGCTCCGTCGTGATGACAGTCAGCAGGAGCAGCTCTGTCACTCTGCTGTGCCTCGGGGTGGCTTTCTTCCTCGTCGGTCCGTGTCAGTCGGCCTGTGGGGACACAGGTACGTGTTGCACCGGCCGGGACGCGTCATGCATCAGCAAAGGATGGAGGTCCGACCGGTCCTATGGCACCTGCTACTGCGACCAAGCCTGTGTGTCCACCTTGGACTGCTGCCACGACTATGAAACAGCCTGCCCAGGTGGGTTCGTGCTGACAAGACAAACTTCTGTTGATCAAATATTAAACTCCATGATTAGAGGATTAGGGCCACATGTGCGAACAAAAGAAATGTTGATTTGGTTTCTGAGTTTAAAGTCAGTTTTAGTCAGAATCTTTAAAAAAGAAAAGAAAAAAGAAAAAAAGTATTATAACGATGCGTTTGAGTTGTGATTTTAAAAGTCAGAATTCTCTTCTTAGAATTCTGACTTTGAAAAACCATTTTTCACTTGTGGCCCCTGATACCTTTCCGTAAGGAACAGTGTGATTATATTAATGACGACTTGTTTGTAGTTCTTTCTCGCCTTTTCTCAATAAAATACATCATATGTCTTATAAAAAAACACAAATAACCAAAAATAGCACTAATAATATTACTTTTACACATTTCTATTATTATGACTTTGTATTAAGAGCCACATTTATATGCTATAGAACCCACACACTGGCCAATGTTTTATAGTGATAATAGTATACAGTGTGACTGAAATACACTGATTTCGTGGGCCTTAATGTGCATCTTTGACATCTGACTACTGTTAGCTGCATGTACTCTGTCTCTTCTCCCTCAGCGCTGTCCTGTGTGGTGAGTGAGTGGACGGGGTGGTCAGGTTGTGCCGAGCCCTGCAGGGCTACGGTCCGAAGGCGGAGCAGGACCATCCTGCAGGAGCCGCTCAATGCAGGAAAACCCTGTCCCCATCTGGAGGAGCATGCTGGCTGCGCAGAGTACTGGTCTCAGCAAGGGAATTGTCACTACCCACCTGGTGGGAACAATCTACCCGGATCCTTCTGCACACCCATGTGATCGTCACATTATTCTTTGACATTCGGTGGAATTAATTTATGCTGTTATCCTATAAAGTTATTAAATAAAGAAGGGCCACTTAGGTAAACGGGGTTATTCATTATAAGTGTGACTAGTGACTAAGTCATTAACCAGTTATTAACTCCAGATGTGACTAAGTCACATCTGGAGTTAATAACTGGGACAGACTGCAATGTCAAAAATACCTCATAATTGTTAAGTGATCTGTAAAAGACACATTAGTGAAAATTAAATAAAACCACATTTTAATATCCCTTCATACAGACAGATCATTTTGGTATTTTATTCAATGAAACAGTGGTACATGCAAAACAAGGGATTTCAAAAAAACACTTATTTCATTGTGGTCGTTTTGTATCAACAGTTTTATATATTAGACATTTCAACCAATATAAAAGTAATTTTAATCCTACATGTGCAGTCTTTTATCATTTAATTAATAATAGTCATAATACTCTATGCTGAAGTGGCACTGAAGTACTAAGAAGAGCAGAAATACGGATTTTGACAACTACCCATTGTGGAGAGAAACATTGTTTTTAAATAGAACATCAATGCACACTTGAATTAAGAATAAAGAGCCTTGTTGTTCTATTCACAATGAGTTATACAATTGCACTAAATACAGCTATATTGTGACTGTATGCTTCACTGTAAAAGAGTGATGGGGACACCAATGCATGCGGTCTTTAGACACACTGTAGTAGTATATGTAGCAGTATGATTTATAGCCACTGCCCCTCCACGACATATCTGATGAAGCCCATGAGCGAAGCTGTTTCCTCCAGCTAGCCAAGCTCTTCCACACCAGAGAATACTGCTACACTTTCATGAACACTTTCCCAGCACATGCTCATTTTAAACGTATGAAGTATATGCAACATACTGTCACATTTAATGTTATCATGGATGCTTCCTCTGCAGTCCCAGCATTGATTATCACCGGTGGCTATGGCAACGCCAGGAAGAAAAGAGACATCCCTGACGGCAGCAACATTATAGGGTAACACGTTCAGAGAGCCTTTGTGCATTTCATATGTTCTCATGTGTCGTCAATATGTAGTTAGTCTGATTTTGGTTTGTGTGTGTGTGTTTGTGTGTGTGTGTGTGTGTGTGTGTGTGTGTGTAAAATAGGTATTGTGTCCAGTTTCTGTTGACCTCTCTGACAAAAGGATGCCTGCAGAGTTCGGGCCCACACACCCAGTGGATGCAGCACCTGAGGGAAGGGCACCGTGTGTGTGTGGAGTGCCAGCCGCCTGCTCTCGCTGCTGGACAGACCCACTGTGACGGAGACGGAGAGGAAAACAACGAGGGCGGGTAAGAATGGAAAGGACGGAGAATATGCTCCATGAGATTATTTAAATGGTTCTTTGGGGAAAACATTGGCACATCACAGCTTGATTTTTTTCACCATGATTAAAAATTAAGTTATGTTTGACAGCTTACATTCTTTGGATTTAGAAAGCCTTTATTTAGAAAGCCTTATTTAAGCTTGTGTTGTTCAGGAAATGTTAATGGCCAAAAGAGATAGATAAGGTATTTGTTTTTAAAGCTCAGCCAAGGGTTTATCCATCCATGAAATTAGCTTGAAGTTCATTTTCCACATATGTAAAGAAACTCAGTGTTGCACATAACTTTACTAATAAAGGTGACCTTTCCATCTCACCAAAGGAAGAGTCAAGTATTCTGTAATTACCAGCTAAAAACAGTAAAACATATGAGTAAATTAGAAAGTAATTGTAGCTGTTATTAAGCATATTAAAAACCCACCACTTATAACAGGTAATCATTTTTACACAGATGTTCATTTGCCTTCTTGTCGGGTTAGATGAGAAGAACTCTACCACTCTCATGTCTGTAATTTGAATATGTAGCTGGAGCCATTAAAGATATATTTATAAATCAGGATTAGGTAATTGTGTTTCTTTTGGACAGGGCCAGGCTAGATGTTTTCCTGCTTCCAATGTTTGTGCTAAGATAAGATAACCAGCCGCTAACGCTAGCTTCATATTTACTGTACACACATTATAGTGGTATAGATCTTTTGCACTAATTCTCGGCACGTACGGATATACATCATTATAAATCAGGATTAGGATTAGAGTAATTGTAATTTACCATGAAATGCAAACCTAAAAAAAGCACACGACAAATATTGGTGTTTTCTGTAATCGTATTGTTAAGAACAAAATGATTACACCACATTAACAAAAACAATTGTTAAACTCTTTGTAATTGACCATAAATTTCTTATGAGCAGTCCATTTACAGGCATCACTTAAAGGGGTTCTGTGGAGTTTTATTGTAAACAAACAAAATATATATTTACAGTCATCTTTACCCACCAAAACACATTGTGTGTATTGCTGAGGTCTAACAAGGGGATGAATGCATTTCCTTCCTCATAAAACACTTGCAAAGCTGTTTTTTCTTAAAAGCTTGAAACTTGCATTGTTGACATGAAGTCTTCTTCTTCTCTGCCTTTGTTGGGGTATTGCTGCATATCTTGGAGCGTTAGCGCCATATGTAGATTTCTGTGACATCATTGGCAGGATGTGACGACCCATGTGTACTTCCTTGTGTGTGTGCATGCAGAAAAACTGCTTCATATTGCTAAAAAAAAAAAATATATATAAATAAATAAATCAATCAATTCCAAAACACATTGATCCTATATTGAACCCTACCGGTATCCACAGGACAAACAGTGCAAACTGCATAGACAGAAGATCCTGGCCATGGTATCTGCAAAAATCTAGCATGCATAACACTGTTCTTCCACTGCTCTAACACTGTTTCTGACACAGTACACGTGTCTGTATTTTTTGAGGTGAAGTGGTGGATAAAGTACTGATATGTGGATCAGTTGTCATGGAACTGCCTGAGTTTGTTTGTTTGTTTGTTTTTCATCCCCGACCACAGGACAACTGAGCTACGCCTATCTCTTAGATCTGACTGGTAACAGTTAGGACCACCACTAGATGGCAACATTGTTAATCACTTGGATTTGAAGAGAAATCTTGTCTAACTCATATCTCCCCTCATCCTTCCTGCAGAAGACAGTCTCTCCAGTGGCAGGCGGTGGGAAACCCTCGATGCAGGGGTGTGTGGAGGCATGTTGGGAGGCTGGAGGCCTGCTCCTGCCCAACAGCCCACAGCTTTCTTTTCATATAACATCCTCCTTCTTTCTGTTAGGCTCCCTACCGTACACATTTCCTCAGGCTCTGAACAGAATAATTAGGAACCAGCCTTAATAATAAACAGTGGTCGCTAAAGCTGTTGTATTAAAGAATGCTCAGTTGTGCCTTCTTCTCCAGATGAGTGCAACTACATCTGCATGTTTTATTAATATGGCTGAACTTGTGCCAACGGAAATTCCTATTTCCTAGTCAGAATATAATATCCTCACTGCACAACAATGACTTATTTTGGTTTCCATCAAAAACTGCAAATTAACAGTGAAATGAAAGTCAGAAATTCCTAATCAAAATGTAAAGTGATCTGATTTATTTCATTGTAGTCATCCAAGGGAAAGGTTGCTTTTCTTAAGAAATAGAAATATCTTGGGACATTGAGACACTTTTTTTACATGACAAGTACTGGCTCTGTGTGAATCACAACCAGTCACAACGCCAAAGTTACAACATGCACTGAACAATAGAACATTTATACAGAAACAACAGCATAGAAAGTCAACAGGTAAAAATGTTTTTTTTTTTTTTTTTTACAAAACAGACAGCCTCGGGACCTACAAACAACATTGTATAAGAGCTGGCTAAGTTCGTTCAAATATCTTTTTTCATTTCCCTGGAAACAGTGTACTTTACAAAGACTGATGGCTTAGGCAAGGTTGGGGTCAATTCCACTGAGATCTTAAAACGTTGAAAAAATATAGTTTATGTTTTTAATTTGTACTAGATTTTAATTTGCCTCATGCTCTAATACTGTTAATTTTATAGTGTAATGTGTGATTTGTGTTTTACTCAAGGCATCCTGAATCGACCCCAACCCTGTAATACAGTGTTAGACTCAGAGTAAATTGGGCTACTTGCTAAAGCAGTGGTTCTCACTGGGTTTTAGAAACTACCACATGTCCTTGAAAAGGGTCCTATGGGGTTCTAACAAAAAATTAAAGACTTGAACCTCTTTACAGTTAATTTTAGCAGCTAGCGCGACAACCAAGTTCTATTGTAGATTTAAACTAAATGCATTTACTGTACAGTTGGGAGTCTTGTTATGGAAACGTTTATGAATCTGTGCTCTTCATCTTAGTTTGTATCAATAAATGAGAAATAAAACAAGTCACTTGATTGTGTTTTCTTCATAAAGCATGATGGTTTAGTCCTTTGAATTTCTCCACAGGGATATCAGTGAAATCATTTTTTTTCAGAATAAATAAAAACAAGGATGACTTGTAAAAAATAAATTAAAGAAATGACTGAATAAATATTTTTGTTGTATTTTGGTGGTATCATGTCACAGTAAGTCTAGGTATGAAATCACAACATCATGCTTGATGTTTATTTTGTACTACATTGTCTAAAAGCTTAAGAGTATCAATACTATTGTCAGGATTTCAATACTTGCATTTGTGTATAAGCACATGGGTGCGCATTTGTGTAATATTTTTCTATAATAAATCTCAGTTCTCTACAATAGTGCTTGCTGTCTATTTATGGAATATTGATTGTCATCATTGTTTAGAGATAGTATTTCAGTGAAACATGGTCCCTGACTACCATAGTATAGAAAACCTAAATGATGGGACAGAAGCTCACATTCTTCATCAGAGGTTGTGTGACCTGAATGCTTTTTATCTAAGCGCTGAAAATTAAATAATCATTCATTTGTTTAATGATCTAATGCACTCAGAAGGACGTGTCTGACGAGAAATTAGTTATTTCACAACTTATTTTAAACTCTCCATGGACGTTTAGGTGTAACAGGGTAAACAGGGTGTTGCCATACATTGGCCTTGACTTTTTGTAACATAAAGATTAATATCCAATCGAACTATCCAACTGGTCTATGAACCAAATGTTTCTCTTGTTGAGACTGATGTTGTCTTTTCATTGTATAATTGAACCTGTGCCACTTCAACCTTGTAATGTGATATTACGAATTATACAAGTTTCTTTTCATAATGTATGAATATAACCAATGGAGCAGCCATTCACAGTAAGTTTTTGGGAGATTTTAAAAACTGATTCAATCTGAATTTCACCAGATGCCATCTGGAAATTGTTAAATATTTGCAGTCATTTGTTATGCCATAGGACATTTTGTCATTTTCAAAAATCAAATTTCATTAGGTTACACCTTTTTGCAGACGATACCCAAGTTTATATTTATCAAAATCATTTTGAGAGCCATTGTTTTTTTTCATGAACTTAACTTTTAATATTAGCAGATACTGTTGTTTATGTGCAACAAAGGACAATGATTAGACATTTTACACAAATAAAAAAGGGGTGTTGTGATATTTAGTGTATGAATGTGCAAAAAATGTATTTTTTACCAGCTCAAACCATCCATCCTTGCCTAATTATATGACATGTGTTAAATGAGATCCATAAAATGTGCTTCCCATCCCTCTCTTCTGAGCTTTAAATGAAGCTGCACTTCAAAATTGAAACATATTCTAAAGTAATCTTAATTTCTCATATTAAAGTACAATCTGTGTTACTGCTGCATGTTATAGTCAGCACTTTAAATAGAATATGAGGAAAAAAGAAGCAGTATTCCTCCAACATGCATACATTCATTAACAGTTCATTCTTTTCCATTACTGCTCTAATGCCCTGGCGTTACAGCTGTCACACACACACACACACACACACACACACACACACACGGTTCCCTCTGCCTCTCACTGTCATTGCTATTCCTTTCACACCTCAGCTCCTCTCACTATGGAGAGCAATATGAAATGGTTCAACTCTGTGATTAAAACAGGAAAGAAATCAGGATTTGTGGTTGGACTCTTAACAACAACAGAAAAAAAATGAATGACGATCACCTTCTGTTGACTTTTGTATAACACTTTATACTCAACACCTACATTTATAATAGAGCAATGACCTCTTTTATTTGTGTCTTTCACCAATATACTTGTGTCAGTTTCACTTGAGAATTCTGTTAGTCCACAGTGAGGTTCTTCTTCTCTAATCTTGTTAACGTTAGAGCAATTTATAATGAGAGATACCTGTTCTTGAGAATTTTAAAAGCATTACAAAAATGTTGTAACTTCACATTTGAAATTAGATTTTAAGGGGTCAAGAGAGGTGGTTTGTTTACTCTTTACTCTAATTCTGCTCATGTTAGCATGGTCTATATGGCTGTAAAGTCGATCTTAATATAGGATTTAATTAATATTTTTTAAGGTTGGGATTAAAGGTTAAAATATAGCCTTTTTGACCCTCTATATTCGTTGTATGGTCATTTATGTAATATGTTTCATTGAGTGTTATGTAAGACTGTTTCTCTCTGCTATGTGGAAATATAAACAGATAATAGAGAATGCAATGGGGGATTGTAGTATTTATGGAATACTACAGAGATTTTAGACACAAACATAACAATGTACATTGTCCTTACATCATAATGTAATGTCTTTAGTACTCATGAATATGCACAGTGAGAAGTGGCTCTGCTAACATGTGACACTGTCACTTTATGGGTACATGCCTGTGTGTGTGTGTGTGTGTGTGTGTGTGTGTGTGTGTGTGTGTGTGTACGTGTTGAACATACGTTACATGCAATCAGACCTTCCCGCCCCAATTAACAAACCGTTGCTGAGCTTCTGCCAGCCTTTAAGGACAGCTGCTGTCACCATGGAAACTAAATGTATTGATGTATCCTGAAAACGGTCTTTCATGCCTGTATGTATCTTTAGTGGGTGTGTGTGCTCATGCATGGATTTCATCAGGTTGGGCAATTACAACTGACTTATGTTAAAGTTAACCTAGCGGTGTATATTTAGTGCCATTAAAGTTTATTTTGAAGATTAACGGAACAAAGTAGAGATGGAAAACTCCCCTGCTCTCAGTACCAAATACACACATATTCCATTATCTGAGAGTGTGATCTCTTTGGATGCTTTTGTGTTGGTCAAAAGAAGGCCAATGCATGCTGAACATCTGTTACTGAAATCTAAACTTTATGTCAGTAATCATATGCTGTAAACATAAAAAAAAAAAAAAAAACTATATTAGAGGATTTTTATATATTTCATTTTTTAAAGCATCTCATGTTTTTGTATGTTGACCGGTGCATGCATGCTTCATAAATGTACGCTTTATGCAGCAATCAAGCTTGTTATTTCTGGCTCTTATGTTAGCCCATATCAAGAATTCTTGGTCCACTACCACTACCATCCCTTAAAAATCATACTAAGGTGCTTGGACAATATTCACTGGTCAAGATTTGAAAGTATCATCCATTCTCACCGTGACATGATAACATAGGGGATAGCAAAATACTGTTCAAGAAAGAGCGTTCATTATAATGGATGATGGGCTGGAGCTTTTCATAACTGAAGCCTCTGTGCCAAGACATTGAACCTTATACAGGATTACTCTTCACATATGATTATGACACAGCAGACTAGCAAATCACATATTTCTATAAGGGACTTTCTCTTATCTATATAAAAATAAATCAGGTAAGACAATCTCAAGAGTGTGTATACATGAATTACCATTAGATCACCCATCAACATTCACACTCACTCACACACATGCACACATACCCTTACAGTATATGCAGACATGCACACCCCTAGAAATGTAAATGACTAAGGCCAGTTTTGGGAATGGAGGGCACAAGTAAGTAGCTTATAGGCTTCTAGGTCCTCTCCTGTATCTCCAAGACTACAAAATGAACTGGGACTTAGTAATGGGATAGTGGGCAGCCGGGACTTTTTTCCTGGAGAGTATAGAGATATCCCCCTGCCACTAAAACCATCATTCAATTTGATTACACCAGTTGTGACTACATCTCAATTTCTCTGATGACTCTGCTTCCACGGGGATCTCTGAACAGACCTGTAGGCTACCTGGGAGTGCTCTTTTGTTTGGTGTAATACCACTAATAGGAATGAGTTGAAGGAGGGGCAGTGACATTCTCCAATCTTCAAGTTTTTTTCTCCCAGAGTATTCACCACACATGTTGACCCTGAGCTTAGTGCCCGATGGCATGCTCAGATAATTTGTGAATTGTTTTGGTGAGACCTTTGTCTCTTCCACTGTGTCTCTGGATTATATTGTGTTTTTAGTCTGTCCGGTTTCTCCCTCACAAACACTCTGGCTCCAGCTTCCTGTTTATTTCTGCCGCACTTGTACCTCAGAGACTTTTATCCAAAGTATTTTGACGCCCCCTCTCAACCTTTGGTCTACGTGCCATCTCAGGTCCTACATGATTCTCATGAGCTACCCCACGAGTCCCTTCATTCGGGAACAGACAGTTCTGGCCCAGCATTTTTTGGGCTGCTTCTAAATGGTTGGTTCCTTTCTGGTAATTGATGTTGATGCTGCGTTTTGGGCTTGAACCAGCCAAAAGACGCTCTGAGGGACTGGTGTCAGAGATGTCACGGAGGTGCTCATCATCATCTGTATCAGCGTCAATGTATTTACTGATTGAGGAGTCGTGAAAGGTGAAGACAGTTGCGGCCAGGGTAGTGCTCTCTGGGGACTTTGGTGGGGTTCTGCTGCTGGCAGTGGTGTAGACAGAAACTTCAGGGCTTAACAAGGAGTCTGACAGGACTGAGCTGTCTGAGAGTGGAGACGGGCCTGACCCCCTCTCGCTGCGACAGCCTCCTTTGGGGATAAGGCTTTTTGAGGAGTTGCCAGAAAAGAAGAATCTCCGTGCGTTCTCTGAGCGTGAGGGTTTTGTGATAGACACAGGAGTCAGCATGGGCTCACGCTCCCCAGTGGTTTGCTGGCCTGTTTTTGCACTCCTGTGCTGGGAGTAAGCTGTAGCCGGACTGTGGGAGAACCGGTTGCTTTCCTGAAGACCAAGGTCTATTGCAGGACTATGGGGGAAGCGTGGATTCTCCTGGAAGTCTGTAGCACAACTGATATAGCTGTCAATGCTGGACAAGCTTTTCATGTCCCCCACTCCTTCTCTGGTTTCAAGCACCGGTGGTCCGTGATCTTGGATGGCCCCCAGCTCTATTTCATCCCTCTGTTTGCCAACTCTTGAGCCCCTGTCTTTAGCATTGAGGTTTGGCTGGGATTGTGTCTTGGCCATCTGGTTGTACATCTCCTCGAGCTTCTGAACATTTAGCCTCTGGGGACTGGTGGCTCGAGCTTTGTTGGGAGAGCCTAACTCCTGGGCGTTGAAGGAACGGTTTGAGCTTGTCTCTGATGCAGCTCTCTTGGGGGTCCATTTCCAATGGCTTGGAGAAAGATGGTTGTCATGAGGCCTTTCACTCTTCTCTACCACCACATCCATCAATTCTGCACTACGAGCAAATGCCTCTTTCAAATTCATTGAAACAATACTACCATTTCTCTTTGCCCTCTCTAGGGCCTCTCTTCGTTTAAGTGCTTTTTCCTGCCTCTTCTGCTCCTTGTAGAATTCAGAGAAGTTATTTACAATTATGGGAATAGGTAGGGCAATCACCAGTACTCCAGCTATGCAGCATAAACCCCCAACTATCTTCCCTAGTAGTGTTTTTGGGTAAATATCTCCGTAGCCTACTGTGGTCATAGTAATAGTAGCCCACCAGAAAGAAGCTGGAATGCTTTTAAACTTTGTATCCTCCTCATCCTTCTCAGCAAAGAACACCAGACTGGAGAAGATCATGATGCCCATTGCCAAGAAAAGGATTAGCAGGCCCAGCTCATTGTAACTCCTCCTAAGAGTGAAGCCTAGAGACTGAAGACCTGTGGAGTGACGAGCCAGCTTCAGAATACGCAGGATACGCATGATCCGAAAAATCTGAACCACGCGGCGGACATTCTGAAATTGCAGCACACTTTTGTTGGATTCCGTCAGGAAGATGGTGACGTAGTAGGGCAAGATGGCCAGCAGGTCAATGACATTCAGAGGACCCTTAAAGAACTTCCACTTGTTTGGAGAGGAGAGGAAGCGGAGCAGGTACTCCATGGTAAACCAGGCAATACATACAGCTTCCACGTGGGCCAGTTGGGGGTTATCTGAGGACTGGCCAAACTCATCTGTGTCCTGCAGCTCTGGAAGGGTGTTCAGAGACAAGGCAATGGTGGATAGCACGATGAAGAGGATGGAGATGATGGCCAGTATCTGAAAGAGACATTTATAAAAGCAATATGAGTAAAGATTGCAGGATCGGGGAATGACATAAGTTAAAATCAGAAATGAGATATGCACTTAAGCATACATTTCTTAATATGAAAATGACACCCTTCACAAAACACAATAAAAGCCCAATCACTGTAAGTCTATCTGTAAGTGAATTCTAATAACCTTCCCGCCTTAAAAAGAACTTAAATAAATGCCTGTCTGTGTGAAGTTTGTGATTGCTGAGAGAATGTGTGTGCTGTGGATTGGATTGACTTGGACCACTTATTTATTCATGACTCACTTATCAGGTTTATCCACATGAGTGAGTTTGCTTGAGTGGAAAGGGTTGTTGATGTTTAGCAACTAATGAACAAAAGCAAATGCACTGCAGAATACAGCACATGTGACTTGTTGAAAATCATCTCCAACGTCTCCAAGGGTCAAATATGTAATAAATGAAGAACACATTTTCTTTTTAGGTCAAGTTTTTTTTTTGGAAATGGTATGTAAGGGAATTTACAGAAATGTTTTTAGCCATACTAGTGGCTCTGTGAGGTAGCCTGTACTCACTACTATGTCAAAATGCTTACATGCTCACATAGACAATGCTAATATATATGCTGATGTATACTGAGGATAAGCAGGTTTAATGTTTACCATGTTCACAATGCTAACATTTGCTATTTTGCAATGAACATAAAGTTAGGCTGATGCTGATGGGAATGTCATTAGTTTCGCAGCTATTTAATCATAATCCAAAGTACTGACAAATTGAAATTTTGACCTGATAATGGAGTTAGCTGAAAAATATGGAGATCAGCAAAGTTAGTACAATTTCTTCTTAGGGAGACATAAATGTCTGTACCCAATTTCATGGCTATCCATCTAATAGCTGTTAAAATATTTCAGTGGTGGACCGACAGACCGACATTGCCATCCATCCATAGAGCCATGCCACTTGCATGGCTAAAAAAGTCTTCTTAGATTTAGAATGAGCAAACTAACTTGCATATAAAACTCAAGGATGAGTGTGGTCAAAGACAAGCTAGATGGTTAATAAAAACAGATTATGAACTTTAACTGCAGTTCTATTATCACAGAAAGAGCCCTTAAATGGGCTCTTGACTACTTTCCTCTGCACTGAAATGTGCATAAAGTTGCAGTAATAATCAGACAAGCCTACTGCTTTCATAAAGGGCTGACCCTACTCAGTATCCACTAAATCAGTGGTGGAGGTGAAAAGGTGAAAATGCTTCAGGGCTCTGTCTGTGATCATAGCACTGGGGTTACAAAACATTATTCTCATACTATTTCACACAGGTTTCTCTCTCTAATGGTCTCTCTAGAGTTAGAGGGGAGACGCTTATTACCAATGACTTGCTCCACCTGCTGGGGCATTACCACAACACAAAAATGAACATGCAATAGTCACATTGGAGCAGAATGTCCCCAGAATCCACTGCACTAGATGATGCCTGATCCACATTACACAGTACAGAGAACTGGGAAGTTTGTCAGAAAGAAGCATCCTGACAAATACAGACACACACACACTCTACCCCACCCACACTCCACCATCCAAGCTAACAAGCAAGTACGTGGTGGTAGACTACATCTCTTTTCGCACCTTATGACAGATCCCCTCGCAACCAGCATTCATAGTGTAAACAAAAAAAAATCACTGAATTTGCTTTGAAGCATATTATTCGTGTAGCTTGGGCTTGTTTGATCTGAATAAGCAACTACTTCTTTACACCACAGTGAGAAATACCAAAGGAAATGTTGCACAGCTATCCATCCTCCCATCAACCCCACTTACAGCTCAGATAAAAGATGCATGTAACAGTAAGCTTATAGGGCATACTTAAGATTAAGAACTCGTTGCACAATATGTGTTGCTGAAGTTGAGACCCTTTGTTTGAATCCATAAATTCCTTGATGTCAGACAGAAGTCAGTGAGAATGTTTTTTTTCCCTCAATTTAATTTGATTTTCTGTAATATTATTTGGTAATTGACCCTTTAAAATGTTTCATTATGTAGACAGTGGGAGATGTGTTAAGTTGCCATTTGGGCTGTGTGTATTAATGCATTTATTGAGTTTCTTTTAAGGGTTTATTTCACTAGTCATATTAAAAATACCCATTCCAGACATTGGCTGACCTTGTGTACTTGCGACTGATAATAGTTTTGTAAAGAACTTATTCTAGCTCATTTGAATGCGTCTACACAGGTATTATACAACAAAGCGTTTGATATATTGATTGCTGACCGGTCTACTTTAAATTGTGTGTAACTGTGCTGCCATAATCCACGCTAAATGCACCTTTGTGGGTGGCTTCAAAAACTGAATATAAAGCAGTGAACTCAGCTAAGGTAATATGGCAGGTGAGCATCTGTTCCTTCAGTGGACTAAGGACAGGATTACTTTGTGAAGTATAGTCGGCACTTGTTATCTTAATCCTGAATGACTCCAAGAAATCCTGACAAAGGACCAAACAGCACAACTTGGAGGATGAGTAGGAGGTGTAGCTGGAATAGAGCCTGTTTGGCAATAGCCCACACAAAGGAGGTTAGGATGTTATATGAAAAAATATGTAATCTCAAAAAATGTTTAACAGTTTAGACTGCAATGATGTGTAGGCATAACACATATTCATAAAACACCCATGTAACATTAAATATAGAATAAATGAAATTAGTTATTTCAATGTATTTCAGTGTGATTTGAATCATATAACAATGCAAAAATAATCTATTCCTACTCTTGTTAAATTTAATACAAAACCTCATCTCTGAACTGGATCTACTGGTTAAACACACAACCAGTTGTGTAAACAAACAGAAAGGCCAGCGTAGAGCACATGATGCGGGGTTTCCCTGTATATTGTCCAGAGGAAGGAAATGAAAGCACAGCAGCAGAAATGGGGCAATAGCAACGGTTGTTAGGAGGTGATTGACAACGCGGGCCTAGACAACGGCCTAATTATTCGGAGTCCACTCCCAAGAGTAAAAATGATGGCTAAAGAGGCAACCTTATCTACGACCAATCAGAGCAGGAGGACACTGTTGCCATAGCGTCACGGCAGACATGAATAATGACCCTATCTGTTTATTTTCTTCCCCTCTGTGCTCCTCTCTTCCTGCCCTGGAGAAAATCTATTTGAATCAAACACTTCAACACAGAGCAGAGAGGTGCCAAGAGGGCCGAAGAGTGAAGGTTGAAAACTGAATGGAAAGACAGGGAGCAGCGCTGTCAGGAATGGAAAATGATGGTGTTATTAAAGAGAACATCGTTTGTACAAACTAAATAACATGGTGTTTTGCTTATGTGAGGTTATACCTACCTTTGTAAAAAAAAAATCTTTAAGTTCACTCATTGAACTTAAAGAGTTCAGACACAACAGGACTTGGTAGATTGTAGCTACAAAAGAGCAGGACAAACAAAGGGCAGAGGTAATAGGATTGAGAAGCTATACAAAGGTCGCTAATGAAAGCACACTGGTGCTGCTGCCTAACATTATGGTTATGAGGTCAAGTTCCACAAGGAAACCCTGCTCATTTCCCACTGTCCTATGTCCCTGTTGCCCCTGCCTCTACCCACTCCACACTCACTCATACTGCCTGGCTTGTCTTTATCTCTTTGTATCCTGGGTTGTTTTAATGTCATAGGGCGCTAATGTAATCAAACAATTGCACTGTAAATCTGAAATAAGCCTTCAGTGCACATAAAGGAGATCACAAACACATGTCTAGGAAAAGGTTGAATGGAGCCCCAGACATGATTCTAGTGGCATCAACATAATTACAGGCTATTTATAGCCTCTCAGTGGACCCAGAGGCATACATAACAATAAAGATGTTAATAGTGGCCACACCCTAAATGATGTCCTTTAGTGTCGTGCAAGTTAGGTAAGATGAATACTCTATTATTGCAAATAGATTGTATGGACACGGAAAGTGAGAGTGACTGCCAGCAAATGCTCCTTGGTGGCCAAATGAAGGGGAGAAAAGATGAAGGGAAGGAGATACAGTATATATATCTAGAGGAGAGGAAAAAACAACATGTGTACAAGCGATAGAGAGAGAGAGAGAGAGAGAGAGAGAGAGAGAGAGAGAGAGAGAGGGCAGATTGACAGGAAATCCCACTGTGGTGCTAAACAAAGCCAGATCACACTGGGTTAAGTCTCTCATGGCATATCATTGTGTGGCTCAGAGGACACAATAGTCCACACAGACCCCCCACTTTCTATAGGACAAGGTGACACCAGCCCTCATTAGGTTTGAAAAGCTATCCGGGACACAATTGGTGTGAATGACCTCAAAAACCATCCAAACTCATGATATTCTCCTCTGAGTTATATATGGGAGAGAAATTATTTCATATAGGGGAGAGGAAAAACAGTCATTGCACGGGGACTATTGGCTCATAAACTATACATATACCAAAAATAATTTCTGCTCTACAGAGGCACGTACACTTGGGGCTCAGAGAGAAGAAAAACCCATTCATTTACAATTATTCCTAGTTGTACTGTTTGCTCTGCCACCAGCTCTCGCTCAGATATGATGGCCTGGTTTTATGTTGGCTGTGTCCCAGCAGCTGTGATTAATTTTCTTTGTGCTACATTGGGTTTTGTCAGGGTCGGGTCCATTTATCTCTCTCCCCAGCATTCAACCAACAAGGATGGAACCTTGAACCTTCTCACTTTTTATAAAAACTCTTTTTTTTAAAAAGAGCAGTATTATAAATCAGTTGTTAACCATTAAATCACGGATGTAAATGTGGGCACAGAACTGAGGGAAATTAGTGGACACTGACGTATCAGCTAATAATGAATGAAAACATGTAATGTGTAATGTATTAAACCACGGAATCCTGTTGGGCTGTTTCAAAGGACTATTTATAGCTTTTTGGTCACGTGGGGGCAGCAAAAAGACCTGTGAAGAACACACTGCTGTTTTATATAAAGTTGTTATTGTGAACATGTTAGCAAAAAGATACCATATTATCATTCATTTGGAATCATGTTAGTGGCCACAGCTGCACCAATATTCACTTTTCTTTTTGCTTTGAATTGGTCTTCACAAATCCCGAGGCAACCAGTTTGGCTTTTTAGCTGCTAAATGTATATAAGAATATTGATAAGTGCAGCTTTAACGTGAGACTATGTCACTTTCGCACAAGCAACAAGTAACGATTGTGTGATAATGCTAAATGCTAAAACATAGCTTAGCAGTAGTGGATGCACGGAATGACTAAACTGAGACAGTAATGTCAATTATACAGCAATATCCCAGTAAAGCTGCTTTAGTTTGTGTTAGCCACCATAAGCCCTTTCACACATGCACTGCAACCCTGAAATGATCTACACATTACCCGCAGGAGCTTTACTGTATGTGAGAAAAGCAAATGTCCGAAACGGTTGAACCGGGCATTAAACAGACTTTACCCTGCCAGCTCCCTAGTACAAAGTCTGTGTAACATCCAATTGAGCACATGTGTAAATAGAGTAAATCAGTGTCCGGAATTTTTTTTTTAATTATTATTATTTTTTTTTTATGACGCCTAGCATGAAATAGGAAGAAAACAAAAAATGTGAGGGTGAAAAAGACGTGCCATTTACACAAGAACGCCAACGGAAGTGTCTAACTGGAGACAGGACAAGATTCTGAAACCTCTGTTGGTTAGGGCAGACGCCAAATCGTCAGAGTGCAAGAGACTCAGTAGTTTTCGACCAAATTACGAACCGGCACGCTTTACCACCTTACGTCTAATCCAAACGGAGTATTTCCAGTAAGTGAAAATGCTTCTGACAGAATCTCCTGACGTATGCTACACGTGTAAAAGGGAAACTCTGGACAATGTCCGGACCTGATTCTCTGCGTAGTGTCTGGAGTTCATATGATAAAAGTGCCTCGAATGAAGCAAGTGTGATGTATTGCTCATGAGTACAACATTTAGTTTTTTTAGAGAAGGATTATTATTATTCCTGCTTTCAAAAGTTACAACGCTTTAAAGGTTTTGGCACTCTCGATGGTTTGTTATTCAGTTTGGTTTTAGGTTAGAGTTTGTTGTTTATTTGGTAGAGCCACCTCCAGGTTAGGTGCAGCTCAGGTTAGTGTTCTCACACTGTATTAAATTTGGTGGTATCCCAAGTGACAGCTCAGGAACTCCCAGACTCCCAGTGCCGCGGCTGGCACCTTTCTCATTAGCAGCAACAAGAGCAACAGACAGGCCACTGTGCTTCCGTAGTGGAAATTCCTGTTCCTGTGAATCCTAAGACCATCATCTGTTAACTCTACTAGCACTCACGGAGAAAACACATTAGATCTACCTAAGAATGGCAGGTGATACTCTTAAACTTCCACTTAACACTTAAATAGGAATGGACTGAAAAGGTTTTTAGTATAGGTGCATTTATTTTCGGGTGAGTAAATCTAGGTCTCGCTTGATCACTAAGATCCCCTGACTAGCTGACTTGCTTTCCCATCATCCCTTGAGCCACATCCGAGGCCACAGGGATACCATGCAACACTCTCCCAGCCTCGACTGCCAGCCACTGTCACCATGACAACCCCCTTGAAGCTCGACAGGAGGTGGCTACGTGGACCTGCTTGTGAAAAGCAAGTCTGACAGAGCCTCCTCTCTGTCTCTCCATCCCTCCCTCTCTCCTTCCTTCTCTCCCTGATTTGTACCTTATTCAAAGCTCACCCAGCTTTGAACCATCTGTACTGACTCTCGTCTCTGTTCTATCTCTAGGTTTTTCTACTATTTGTGTCAGACTGCTGTTTGTATTTCAGGTGCTGTGCAGCCTTCTTCCCATCCATTTTTAACAATGTTTTCTTAAAAGAGAAAGAGTACTAAATTACTAAGCTCCTTTTAGGAGAATGTTTTTCAATTGCTAGCCACGCTTTAGCTGTCATATCATTCGATTGAATTGGCATGCACCGCTCAACCACAGTATGGATCTTCATCTTCATCAGGATGTTATCGTCAGTGGTCGATAGCATGAAAGTAATAAGATGAGCGTTAAATAATGTGGGATAATTCACACCCCTGATTCTGAATGTAGAAGGGCTCTGTGAAAGAGATGGGGTTTCCATGGAGACGGGAGGAGACTGTGTCTTCCACATTTCCCCCAGCATGTTAGCTTGAAACACACACACACACACACACACACACACACACACATTTTCAGTGGTTCAGCTGTAGTCTCTCCACCTTACATCACATGTACTTTGAACAGCACAGCCTCATTTATCTTAACCTCCCACATCTTGCCAATATGAATAAGTTGTATCTTGTGTTCAGCTTTCTACAGAAATGCATAAGTACAAGTACAATAAGGGTACTGCACTTTGAACCCCCTTGTATGGTAAATGGACTGCATTTATGTAGCACTTTTCCAATCTTTGCGATCACTCAAAGCGCTTTACAACACATCAGCATTCACCCATTCACACACATTCCTACAGAGTCAGAGGCTACCATACAAGGTGCCACATACTCATCAGTGATAACCATTCACACACACTCACACACACCGTTGGCCATCGGGAGCAATTTTGGGTTCAGTATCTTGCCCAAGGACACTTCGACATGTTGGCAGAGGCCAGGGATCGAACCACTGCGAACAACTCCACCTCCTGAGCCACAGCCGCCCCCTATTATTAAGATATATAACGTATTGTATGTGTCTTATTGATTGGCAGCTACTCCTGCAGAAGATTTGGACTCTGTAAATGTGATGATTAGAGTCATTTGCTGAAAACAGCTGCACGTGAACTGCAAAAGACACATCACGTCTGAAAGTCACATCAGCCTGATTGATTTACTGTACATCTTTCTGACCACTGCATTACATTAAATGTAATTAAGTTACATTACAGGCCCTTTGACTTTGATTGAGCTCTGAGTTTATTCCACATATGCTATATTCTTTTGATAACATCATTTTCCCAAGATTGAATGTATATGTAGGAGTATTAAAATTATTATCCTTGACATTCAATGATATATGCAAGTCCCTACATGTTATTTAGCTCTTAAAAATGTATTTACTTCTTTATTCAGCCCCTTAAAACACTACGTAATTTGAGGTTAGTAGAAAAGTCAGGAACAAGCCATTTTTGGGGCTTTCGTCAAAACCATTCCCTAACTCCTGCAGTGCTTGCATGCACAAAGTGCACCACAACCCCATACAGTAAACTACTAATGTAGCTAGGAAATCTATGCCTGGACCATCCATCTCCTGAATGAATCCCACCTCATCTCCTCTGCCTCTCAATTATTCATGCATTTCAGATGAAGAAGAGAATCCAGACTCAGCATCTATATTTAAACTCTGACTGGTCCATGGTGGCTGTATAAATAGAAACAGTATAGGGTCTGGTCTGGCACACCAAAGGAGGCTGTCTTTATCAGGACCTCGGAGTACGCAGCATTTATTGAAACGAGATGAAAGATAGCTTAGTCACTTTTGTGTAGAGGCATTTATGGATTGAGGCAATATTATAGAGCAGTTATGGCAGGTGAGGGAATTTGTGGAAAAGCTTAACTTGTTTCTGCTGTCCATTCAATGTCTAAGAAAATTTCAGCTCATCCCCATGATTGTCTCCACACTGTACAAAATAACTCATCCTTAGCAGTGGTGAACAGTCACACGCTGACAAAGAAAATCACAAGAGTCTTTGTATTGCACAGCATATAGAAAGTACCAGAAGTATAAAGAGGCAGGTCTGTTCAGGGACATTGCCTCTATATTGTCTAATAATGAATGTATGACGCAGTTCAGGCCGTCGTGCAGTCCAGGATAGTGTATTTATTGCAAAAAGCAGAGAACGTCACACACTCTGCAGACAGCAGCACAGAAGGAAAATGCAAACATGAGAGAAGCATTGATTTGAAACGCAAAGAGAAATTCAGACAGAAAGGCACACACCATCCCTCCACACACACACACACACACACACACATGTACACACAGTCAATCAACAATGATGCCTGAATAGAAGGCAGCTGCAAGTCTCAGCATCACAGAAATGACAGTTGTCATGGTGATAGTGACAGTGAACTTTTTAACATTTTAGTGACGGCAGTGAAAGGGAAATAAAACAGAGGAATGGAGAGAGAGAGCACACACATTCAAAAACAGAGACAAAGACAAGACGTTCTGGAAGAGGTGAATGGCTCATATTGTATTCACGGTGCAAGAGCAATACAAAGCAAGATTACTCTTAATCCTGAACTCAAACACATGCTTAGTGCAGATATTCTACTTACTCACAGCGTAACATTACACTGAGTCCACATTTCACAGTCTGTGAAAGCTCAGTGGCCATTCAGTGTCATTGCTGTTAATCCCTTTAAGAGTTATATTCAGATTAACATGCAAATCCTTAGTAACTGGACGGCTTTAAGCATATGATTTTTGTATTTAAAACACAATCTATTGTATTGATCCTAAAATGGTTCAATAACTATAATATACAGTAAGTTATATATATATATATATATATATATATATAACTATAACTACTTTGTCAGGTCAAAGGGGACAAGTGAGAATAAATTGTAGCGTTCCACAAGGATCCGCACAATATGCACGTACGATGTGTAATTCAATTACTGCAGCATGTACAGGAGGCTCTGTGCTCTGGTAATGTAAATGTACATGTGCAAGAGGATAATTAACCAATCGCAAAAGACACCGTTACTGTTGCCATGCCTAACAAGCTTTCCACTCCGTTCTCACATTGCACCAATGCAGTTTACAATAAAAAACATTAGCGGATTTACTACTCGTGATTCTTAGTAATTTTATTGTCCATGTCTGTGATTTCAGAGAGAGGTGGAGCAGTTGTCTGCTTTCTCGGAGCCAGATTTGATCAGCTGGTAACTATTGTAGTACTATAATTAGCGTTAGCCTTGTCAGTCTCCGGCTGACTTTTTAAGGTTTCCAGCGGATTAGTTTTGAAATCTCTCTTAAATATACACTAATTGCTACATACGTGACATTGTGCTAAAAGATTGAGTATAAAGCTGCATGTGCAAGGCAAAAAGTCAGCTTCATCATGAGTTGATAAACCTCAGCAACAGCATTGTTCTTGTATTGAACTCAAATACTGATGAGGGAAAAGAGTTTGGCTGGGGTTGATGGGGTCAAAACTTACCTGTATCCAATAGGAGCGGAGCAAGCCACCAACGTTATCCTAAAAACTCTCATAGCATCCATTTTACAAAGTTTTAAATGCTCCTTATCCTCTGAAGTAGCGGAATGCTAAGCTAGTCAGATGGATATGCTAACGTTTGCAGCTTACGCTAGAGCAGACACACTGTTTAATCAATTCCTAACGCTGTTGCTTTTGTATGTTTGGTTTTGAATAGCCAAAAACTACAAGAACTACAAACCTTGACAAACCTAGGTACGGTTGCTAAACTATTATTGGACAAGCACTGTTCTGGCTTAGCGAATGTTCAATTTAAATTTAGAAGTAGCATTAGTAATAATTAGAAAAAAAAAAAAAAAAAGAATGCAAAAGAATACTGCAAGTGTGATTATGTGTGTGTACACGTGGTGTGTGTATGAGAGTGTGTGTGCCAGCATTGGGCTTGCGTTTTGAAACCTGAAAGTAGTCCCAGGCCAAGTGAAAGTGCTCATCAAGGTGAAAGGCGTCTCGCACCAGCAGTCAAGTGCGTTCTCCCCACTCTCACAATCGCGCTTTGGCTTGATGAAGGTTTCTCCTTCACCTTAGTGGATTCTATTTATACCCCAGCCCTTACCACTTTCCTCAAAGTCCTTCCTTGACCTTACCACACAAGCTTTACCATAGAGAGAAATCCTCCAGAGAGGAAAGCTGCAACTGCTACAACAGGTGGAGCAGCTTCTGGACCCGAGAGTACTGATTTATAGAGCCCGTTGTTCTGTGCACACATATACGTAGATGTTAAATATTGTATAGGGTGCGCAGGGGGTCGCATACCACAGTAATGGTGATGTTGCGTTTCTGCACGGCCACTGCCAGCAGCTGCCTCGGAGCCACTCTGCTGTGTTGTGTGTTTAAGAAATGGTGGAAAAAGGAAATGAACAAATGGTAAAAAAAAAAAAAAGAAGAAAAGAAAACCCTATACCTTTCACTGTATATACCATAAATTGCATAGCACACACATAAAAGGTCACAATATACCCCTCAGCAGCTCAGAGGCCTGAGCCTGTATATCAACTGTAAGTATCAACTCAGAGTACATACTAAAATAAACCTTTCCACATGGTTTAACTGACTGAAGTGGTTATTTTCTTCTTCACTGGACTCTGTGCAATGGAGACAGTGGGGAATGACCTGTGACAAAGGTCCCATATCGGATCTATTTATCCATCACGGTGTGCATCTTCAGCCACCATGATTTGCCTGGATGTCTGTATGAACTTATCATCTACTGTGCAGGTGATTTTCTCATTGCAGTGACTCATACTTATAGACATAGCAGATATGATTTATAAATTGCAGTGTAAATTACAGTGGCCCTGAAGGTGAAAAAACACAACGATATTTCACAAAACACAAAAACGAATTCACAAAGCGGAAAAGGTGTGTACGTATTGGACGATGATTCCTTGTTACTGATTGGATGCACGGTCTGTCAGTCTGCGACAAACGTAAATACTTCTTCTTCAAGCCGAGTGCTGGACTGATTAGTTGCCTTTGTTGAGGAGTCTGCTCTGGAATACTGGAAACAATTACTGCTTCTCATCTCATAGGACAGGATGATAAAATAATATAAAGTAGTGATAAGCAAAAATAAACAGTATGTACCGGGTATGCCTGTCGGACGCCCCAGTGGTCATGAATCCACGGCTTTTCCCACTTACTGTATGATCACTGCCCATTCGCTGTACTGCTCACACTGGTTGCCTGGTACTGGTTCGTCGGGGCCGGGGTTTAGATGGCAGATCCTATGAGATGAGAAGCAGTAATGTGCCGCAATGTTTCCAGTCTGCCAGAACAGACTGACCACTCAGCAAAAGTCATTAATCAGTCCAGCACTAGGCATGAAGAAGAAGTATTTCCGTTCGTAGCAGACTGACAGACAGTGCATTCAATCAGCGACGAGGAATCATTGTCCAATATATACCTACCTTTTGCGGTTTGAGTTAATGTTTTTGTGTTTTGTGAAATGTCATCGTGTTTTGACCTTCAGGGCCACCGTATGATCAAAATAAAAACCATTAAATGTACATCTATTCTTTGTAAACTTGGCATAAAACTGGCTTTTCCTTCTTCTGTCTGTCTTCTGTCTGTTGTTTTGGATTTAGATTGTACTTCGCAAATTCAAAGACTGTGTTCACGTCAATGATAGCACTGTTTCACTTTTACTCATAGGCTCCTCCTTCTTCGAAATGGGACCAGAGTTTTAACAGAGGGTTCCAGCAAAAAAACACAGGATTGTCTTGCAAAACGGCAAGCACACCTTTCAGGAGGGGGTTGTTGCTTGTACACCTTTCAGGAGGGGGTTGTTGCTTGTACACCTTTCAGGAGGGGGTTGTTGCTTGTACACCTTTCAGGAGGGGGTTGTTGCTTGTACCCTGTAGTGTTGATTTACGATTGACTTCACAATCATTGAGATGGAGCAGAAAACTATTTCTGCCATGCGAACTCTCCAGAATTGGGAAATTTAAAAAAAAAGGACCGGGTCATACATTCGTGTATGATTCAACAGTTGTGTCATGATTGATGACATTGATAACATGCTCCTTGAGGGTTTGCACCAATTTGGGAAAACTGACACAGAGTTTTGATATTAATCACTCACTTACTGACTTACAGATCATACTTGTAAGTCTATGAATAAGACTGCATGTCACTCCAACTGTAAGACTAAAACCACCATGTCTTGAATAAAATATACTAACTACTACACTGCCAAGGTCTCCATTTTTCATACAGGAAACGCGAAATGCATAATGTATAAGGCTTCACGTTGATTCATGTTGTTCCCGATGAACAAGCTGGCATCAGTGTCCCAGAATGACTTTGTTGCAAAACACGTGTCTTTGGAAACAACTCATGGTGACAATTAATTTAGAAGATTTGGGTCTTCGATGATGAACTTTTGTTTTCTGCTCCCATAGCAGAAACAAAATACAAAGCAGATGCTTTTATTCTCTTAGCCTCTGGGAATGTGGACGATCATCCCACATATGAGCCTCGTCCTTTAGAATTTAATCTGGTCCGAAGGCAACCGCAGTATAATATGGTTAATATTCTCCATGAAAGATTATCAAAGACTTTCTCCCAATCACAAAGTTTTTTTTTTTTAAAAAGCCAGTGGAATGCTAAAATGATGGTTTTGTAACCATAAGAATATGTTGTTTTTTCATAAATACAGCAATATTACTGTGTGATGTAAAGGTCCAAACAGTATTACCTAGATTTCACCTTAATAATTAAATAAGGAATTGTCAATAATTTGGAATAGTGAAAATTTGAAAGAAATTATTGTTGCTTTTCTTTGAGGCCCTACACACGCAATCCATGATTCATATTAATTCCCCTACATATAAGAACCAGAAATGTGAGCAATAGCACAACGTCATACACTGACAAACCAGAATTTGAAGTGTTCTTCCCACAGGCTAAAGAAGAGTGAATATTAAACTATCATCATCTGCTAGATTTTCCTTAGTCATAAACCTACATCTTCATTTTCTCCCAGTGATCACTGATTCAGCCTCTATGTCTCTCACAGTAATTTTCTATCTCATTTTCACAGAACCCAGCTCGCCAGATCTCTTGATGTATCGTTGTTTTTTTCCCTTTACAATCTTTGCACCTCAGGCTTCCTTCTCGTGGGGAAAGTGAAGTCTTAGTGTCTTTCACTCAGTGCTCACGTAACAGCTCAACTCCAAATTAAACGAACAAAGGAGCTGTCGAGCTTTGCAGTGGCAGTGCTCTATTCTTGACCACATCCACTCCACAATCCCAGAGCCGTTTCTATGGAACAAATGTATATTCTGTACATCATGACAAAAGAAAACATTTGTATTTTCTTCATATGTATGCAACTGCAGGATTGTTGCTCCCATGGCCATGGTTATGTAACTTATAACACACTTAGAAACTTAAGTCACCAAACAGGCAGAACATGTCCACTGAAATAAATTCTGAAATGGTAAATAGAGCAAAACGAGCAAACTGTCCTATTAAACCAAATTCTGCAGCAGAAATATACTACAGCTGTGTCTCAGCTGAAGCCTGTAAAACTGAAATGACACTACAAATCCTGAACTATCCACTACAAAATGCATGACATGACTTGCAAAATACTCAAACACGACTCAACCACTAGAGAATCAGACCTCTGCACATTAACAGTGAATGAGCATTAAAAAAAAAAAAAAAAGTACAGCACAATGATAAAACATATACTAAATAGTCTCAAATTCTCGACAAAGTCAATCCAATCTCCACCATATTTAAGAAAAACAATGTTTTGAAAACCTACACCATGGCATATAAACAGAATGCTGATGTTCCAGAGTGATAGCCTGTGAATTGCAAATGAATGTGTAATGAGGACACAGGATAAGGAAGGGAGCCATATCTCTGCATTATAAGATCATGATCATAATTGCTCATACAAAACCTTTGATGTGCCACCATCCATCTGGCTAAATGCTAGGTCACTCTGAAGCACAACGTTCTTGGACACATTAGGAAGAAATAATGAGTTCCATAGATCCGTCCATAAAATGTGCTCTCAATTTCAGCTGGTAAAACCAACTGCTAAGAGTTTCGTTAAAAAGGCTTTTTGTTCTAAAACAGTGTAAAAACAGCAGCTCAGCTTCCTACACTTCAGCCCTCTAGCCTTTGAATGTACATGTTTGCAGCCTCTGTTAGTTATTTTACTATCACAATTCCTTTGTTATTACATTTTCTGACACACATACAGCAGTGATGTAAGTAACCCCATTAAATATATTAATCTAAGGAATGGTTTCCTCTGAATGCCAGTCTTAATCTTGCATGGTCTGTCTGAGTGTGTGTGTGTGTGTGTGTGTGTGTGGGGGGGGGGGGGTATACTTGTGTTCTCTTAACAGTGACAACTAAATCTATCATGGGTGAGAGCTGTTAATCAATTCCCCTAGCTCTTCTCTGATAGGCAGAGAGACCGATCGGCATGAAAGCGATCGTTGAAGCGCTCAATCTCCGAGTACACATGATCCCATATATATATCTCTGCACCACAAAAACCAAGACAACATAGACAAATAACCCGGGAAAGTCTGATATGTTATTTCCCCCCCGAATCCCCTATCAAGCACACATTTGTGACTTGAGCATGGTCTCTGCAGCTTTCTGCCAGAGAGTTAGATGAGATACTTGATACTCACACTGTGATACCCACCCTTGTGACATATAGTGCTACAAGGTTATTACATTATATTACAAGGTTCAATATGTAAGATATGCCAGAATTCAAATTTAAAACATTCAAACAATGAACTAACATTATCAGCGAGAGGTAACAGTGTTGACGTTATGTCAAAGACGTCTATGTATTGCAGAGATATCTACTGAAATCAGAAGCTAACTGACTAGCGCCGCTCCGTCCAGTCATGTAATACCACTGTGACTACAGGTGTGACTACACCCTAAGACTATCTGTCCAAAGACGTTGGTGACTTTGACAAGGGCCATCTCAAAACTTTTAAAACAATTCAAGGCTGGATCTTCACAAGAATGCGAAGGCTAGGCTGAACCTGTGCTCTTCATAAATGAGGCCGTCTCCTTCCAGACACAAAAGTGTTGATAAGATACGCCTGAATACTGTAAAATGATTTATGGGATTTGTGCAACATTTGAAACATTCTTGGGATTGTGAAATTAATTGTTGGTCTTTCATAAGACCACTCAGTCTAGAAACACAGTGTCACGGTGAGCCAGCCTGAATTGGGACACAGCATTCTAGTCTTGTTTTTATGACTTCCTATTCAACATCATCCATTTGACTGGCTGTGACTTTCCAGCTGTCAGAAATAATGATTGATTATTCTGGTTGCATCATGACTTGGATTCTGCTGGAGACTGATTTATGAGTAGGAACATAGCCAAATTGCATTTATGTCATCTTAAGTGTGTCCTGAGAGGAGCATCATTGGAATTTGTTGCCTGCCATCTGATCCACAATACCCACTGACAGACAAGGACCTGGTAATTCTTCATTTTCTGATTTACAGAGGACAACTATGACAGAAACATTCATGTTCGCCTTTGGTTTCTTCTGAAAATTGGTTGAAGTCAAACCTGTTTTTCTGCTAAGCATCAAAAAGAATCCTAAAAATGTTAGTAAAAAATATCTCAAATGGAACTATCTACTATAAAGGATTTCTGAGTATTTACGGCATCTGAGCTCTTCAGTAATGGAGAGAAATATTTTGAACGATTTCCAAATTCCAAATGTAACTCAAAAGTTTAAAGTATCCTTAGTATCCTAATAATAAGGAGATTCATATGACTACTTTTTAATAAGTTATTGCTTTGTTTGCTTGTTAAGTGATAGTTTCAGCATCTCAATTTGGTGATTTAGCTCTGGTAACATTTTGTACTATTAATGACAAGAAACCACCCAAATTTCAGATGACATTACATAAATGCCACTGCAGGTGAAAAATAGCTTTTCCTGGCGCCAATCTTATTGTTAGGCGCTTCTTTGCCTGTGGACAGACACAATCTCATTTTATGGTGACTCAAATCTTATGTGAGCGAGAGACAGACAATGCTGTGGCTTACAAAGAATGTAAACAGAGAGGGAGGGAAGCTTCAAATTGGGCCGGGAGTCTCCTGGAGAATAATTAACGTGACATTTCCCTGACATTTAGTCGGAGGTATAGTGGAGGAGCCTGAAGAAGGGGAGGAAGGAAGCAGAGATATGAGCCAGTGAGGAAAAGGAGAGACAGGAAGGATGACAGAGCAGAAAGAACACAGGCAGGATTTTATCCTGCACATCTTGACAAATATTTCAGCTACTACTTGCTTTCTTGTGTTGCTATATGCGGACATTAAAATACGGGAACTAAGCAGAAGTGCGATTACACTCTCACACACAGAAAAACAAAAAGACCTACTCTAATGTCCAGTACCCACTCCTTCAGTGATGATAAAATGATACTTGTGTTGCTTGGTAACCATTTGTTTTGTGCTCAACTCTACCATTCACATTATGTTTATGGATTGTTACACATACATTTCCATATCTGACCCAGGATAGGAGAGAACAGCTGATGAGCTAATACTGTGGTCGGAGATGGACCCCTCGACAAGCCCACAGTGTGCTCCAGCCTATTAAAAAATGACTAAGACAATACATCAACCCCTATCAGTGCTTTTAGTAGTTTGGTCTGTGGTTTCACATTGCCCTTTTAAGCTAATTAGGAATTAATCAACTCTGCCTCTTGCTGTGTCAAGGTTGCTCTTTTTTCTGGCACGCCATCCTCGGCTATTGGCTTATAATGATGCCAAAAGAAGAGAAAATAAACACTTTTTTTTTTTTTAAATAGTAAGATCTGCACCCACTTATCAGTTGGTGGTTATTTAGAGCTATAGATTGTTAGAAAACGATATGCACAAGCACTTTGCTGCGTCATTGTTCAAACGGGAGAGCACCCATCTTCGTTACGCACTTCAAAACTCTTCTCCTGTGATGTTTTGATAAATTGCAGACATCAGGGTGCGATAATGGAGACAGCGGCGCATGGTAGACTCAGAGTGGTCATCTCCTTTTTGTAGGCAGCAGCTCTAACACAATAAGCATTGATTTTACATCTCTTGGATTCCCATGAAGAAGACGTTTCACTGACAGACTCACAGCACTCATCTCAGCCTGTTTGTGGGGTAGCGCTGACAGTTCACACCGCAAAGCATCAGCCAGCACACACTGCTAATAGTTTCATTTCCTATACGTTTCCCAAGCAAGGCAAGGCGCGCCCGCTCCCTTTAAAAACAGTGTGAGAAAGAGACATCGTCCTCTTTGATCACCTCAATCCAACCTAGAAGAGTGATCAAAGGCTGCTCATGTTTAACACTGCTGTGGCCTCCCATGTTGCGGTTGCAGGTGTGGTTCTGAGAGGCCTGCTGAGGGCCAACTCTGTCTTTTGGCACCGACTAAAGGTGAGCACACCTTATAGAAGTCATTACTCAGGCTTGGCTTTCAGATAAGGAAATATTGGGCAGAAGGGTAAGAACATAAACATCTAATTATATGACTGGGGGCATTCAACACACAGATGTTCCAAACTAAAATGCAGGGTTACATGCTCATTCGACCAAATAGTGCATGATATTAAACACACATGGGTTTTTAAATTCTAGCAGAAGCAAAATTCTTTACTGTCGATTTTCTTTTAAATTATTCGCTAACAAAATGCTTGAGTATGGTCTGACTTTCTTGCTTAACTGACTTTAGCATGAGATAAACAGTTACACACTAACCTATTCTGGGCTTCTAACGTTTCTCTATTACTGAGGTTGTTTATTGAAATATGCGCAATAATGACATGTCACACAACTACCCTCTATACATGTCAAAACCATCCTCTAAATCCTCAAAAAGTGCTTCTCCCAAGCATTGATTAATCCGAATGACTCGAATAACCCTAAATCATTTCTGACTTGTTGTTTATGTGCGCAAAGCTATAATTCAATATCCCAGCCTCCTGCAGAATATCTCAAATTCAATTGGCTCAGGGTGATGCAGGGTGGGGTTGTGACAAGCAAACAACTAACATAATAGAGGACAATCAAAATAAATTACTTATATGTATTTCATGGGAGGACAGCTAAGTTATATTAAAATGATTTATTAATGCATGACCAGTGTAAAGACACGGTGTAAGCACGGGTGTGTGTATGTCTGGATGCTTGTGCATTTGTGTGTTTGAAGGTGTTTTTTGTGAGTTTGTTTTCTGATGTTTTTGCAGTGATGAACAGACATAGCCCACATATTTTCATAAGAGGGTTAATGATAGGCTATAGCAATGGACTTTTGTTACAAATGTGGTGATAGGAGCATTACAGGAGATGGAGACAATGAACCTAGTGTCATGTTTCAAAGATGGTTAACAGTGATGTATCCAAAGAGCTGCTTTCACTGTGAGACTAAGACATGCTTTTTCTAGTTCTTGAACAACGATAATGGAAGATAATAGCACACACATCCCACACTGATCAATTACATCCGCTGACTTTTTCTATTATTTCCACTCTTTACTTTGTGTTCCAACCTAGGAGCAATCACAACATGAGTAAACACCAAAGCACAACACACAAAGATGTCCTCAATTGAGTCATTTTGTGCAACTGTATACAGTATGTCTTTTAAAATGTGTTAGTAGGTCTGGAAATGGTGCATTTTCACTGGTGCAAAACTTTTGTTTTCCTATTTCGTTTTTCCTCTGTAAGTAATGGAAATTATATATGTCCAGTTGCTCATATTACTCAAACAAAAGCTTAGCAGTGTACAATTTAATTCAAAGAGTGTGCTCTTGTGCACGGCATTTTTATGGTAGGCCTATTACTAAAGATTCAGTTGTCTAAAAACATCCCATGTTCATTTCAAAATGTCACAAACATCCAATGGAAATGACTTACTTCGAGAGAGGGACCATATCATGTATCAATATGTCAAAGTATGCAGCACTATAAAACAAAATGAAGAGTCTGTAGCCATGCTAGCATCTCTGTAAGGCAATATTTACGCACAGTGGTGCTTTGAGCTAAATGCTAACGTTGCCATGGTAACACGCTCACAAAGACATTTTAACATGCTGAAGTGAGCAGGTATAATGTTTACTATGCGTGTCAGCACGCTAACATTTGCTAATTTGCACTAACAACAAAGGATGATGGGTTAAGTTTGAGAGAAACCATTGCTCCAACCAATGACACCCCCATCTCTTACACCCAACATCCAACGACAGGTACCTTTGCTGCAACAGATGAGCTGGGCTTTTCCAAGAGGTCCCAAAGTTTCTTTCGTTTTTCGGCACAGCAAGTGTTGTCAAATTCTTCTCCCTCTCTGTCTTTCATGTTGTCAGCCTCTCGTTTGAGCTCCTCATTCATTTGCTCCTTTTTCTGGTGGTACCTCGCCTGGCAACACGACTCCAGGTAGATCTCGTCAATGCCCCAGTAGTCGAGTTCTTGACTGAACGACAGGGCGCACATTTCTTCCATCATGTGCAGCTTACCTGTGCGGTAGAAGTTCAGAATTGACGTGAAAGCCCCTGGATGTCGGTCAAAAAAGTACTCATTCTCCTCGAGGTTGTAGTCATCGCACACTTCCATCAGAGATTCATGGGCGTTGCAATCCCTTAACTTTCCCAAACGTGTTCGTGGTAGCCTATCTAATGTTCGCCACAAGACCTCATGAGGGAGACCCCCAACATTCAGCCTGACCCTGCGGAAACATGACTTGCTGCGAATGATGTCCACCGGTTCAGGTGGCAGCGATGATGTTGAGCGGGAGCCAGCTTTATTTAACTCTGCCAAGGATTTCTCCATGATGACTTTAGGTTGAGGACTTCCAGACAAACATCCAGGGCTATGGACTACAGTTGGTCCTGTTTTCTTTCATTTCTGTATCTAAAGGATTCAAATAAACAAAAATATATAATTAGTATTCTATGATTAGCCCCAAATGTGAAGTTCCACGTCTCAATCATTCGACTCTGAATTAATATGGTATTAGGCCTGGGCCCCAGGGGTAGTTTAGAGCAGTTGGTTCCTAACCTGGCGGCCAGGAGTCAAGAGGTATGCGATAAATCTGACAGGCCACAAGAAGATTTCAGAAGAAATAAAGAAAATATAAACATAATTTGTTGCACAAACCTATTTTGATTTGTCTAACTTCCTAATATTTGCCTTTTCATTATGAAGAATTGGATGCCTAGTGGATTCAAGAATTGTTTTTCAATCCTGGTCCTACCTGGTTTATCATCATCCCTGATTAGAGTGATAGATTGAATATTGGCAAGTAACTACAGGGTCCTGAAGACCAGATTTCAAAATCCCTGGTTTAAGGGGATGCAGGCCAGTGAAATAAAAGATATTTAAGTCTTCAAGATAGTTTCAAGACATTTAAGTCTTGTTACTATCACCACATCCACAGTATCAGATTTTTTAAAATATTTTTAGGAATTCTTAATCCAATTCCTCAATCAACAGTAAATGTACATTTAGATGGGAGCTCCTGAGACTTCTTGTCAGAATTGAAAATCATTGGTTTAAAGCCTCTAGGGCAATGAAATAAAGGACAGATACAACTTGTTATTATTATTTCAGGATATTTCAATAATAATTACTGTTATTGCAGCATCTGCGTCGCACTTCTTAAATAAAAACAAAAACTTTCCTGTCATTAGCTAAACAGTTATGGGAAGAAACCTTATTGAATAGAAGCCTCACTTAATATTGTGTAAAACCGACTTTTACCAAAAATCTAAAAACTACTTAAAAACATCTTGAAACCCAGCATGAAACTGCAAGCTTCTGTAGACAATAAATGAAAACCACTGGTTTAAAGGACTCCTGCATGAGGAGGGAAATTTAGCACCAAATAAACTGAATTATTATCTCTGGATTTTCACTCATCAGTTGCTATTATCACACCATCTATAGTATGTCTTCTTTGGATTCTTTTTTTAATTATGTCCTGAACCTACAATAAACATACCCTAAGATGTGGGTTCTTGGGATGACTCACTCCTGATAGCAGTCTGCAGAATCCTACATTTCTATTTGGGGCAAAGAAGAACAATATTTGGGAACCATGACTAAAACCTTGTTAAATACTTCCCACCAAAACTTTAAAACCAACTTGCACTGACTTATTATTAGAATTTTTTTTTATAGATGTCTCCACTATGCTGACTGGTAGAATATTATTATCAACAATTACATATTTGTTTTGAGTCTGTCTGGTTGTACTTTGTTATCTCTATGCTTTGGGTTGATCACTGCTCATGTGACGCCCATGCAGTGCTGTGGGTGGGGACGCAGGACCCCACAGTGATGAGTGTGGTACAAAGTGAGCGCTGTCCACTCTGATGGTGCTGAAACACCAGGAAGCGCTGTTCACTGCCTGAATCACGGCGAGCTCCCATGGGGGATGCATGCTGACTCTGAGAAGAACATAAAGCCCACATCATCTCCTGACTAAATGTGTCCAACATCATCCATTTCTTAAGACGTGGCACGAGCTGCACATTTTTTATTTTTTTTTTTACTGTTCACTATTTTTGTTTATGTCTGTGTGATATGAGCTTGGAAGCCCAACTACACCTCGGGCCTGCAGATGTGATCGTTGCTCGTTGTCACACAAAGTTTCTAACACTTCACAAACACAATTAGGCCTGTGCATTATGTCAATTTGTATTACTAAACACGTAGAACATTAAATACAATTTTTAAAAAAAACATGAACACAGGATGTATGAGGATAGAGACATTGTTATGTCAGCTTTTGGGCATGCAGTAACAGGCTGCGGGGAAGCAGTGAAAAATAAATGTTAATTTGAAGGAGCCTCCACCCTCCTGTTTTATTGAAACAAGGCTTCGATGAAATAATTCAGCAATAAAAGAACCAGCATAACAAACAGCATTTATCACAGTGTAGCCTACACACTGTACTGTTATGCGCAGCTAAATTGAGACTGTGAATAAGCTCATTGTGATGTGTAATCATCTACAACTGCAATGTTGTGAATGCAAATCCTCCATCGTTAAGCATTTCTCTGTTCTTCGGAGGCTGCCTGCTCCATAACGGTGCAAGTGTAACGCAGAGTAGTCCTATTTGCTACTGACAATATATAACAATTGATATTTTACATATGACACCAAGTGAAAAGATGGAAATAAGCTTTAAAAAAAAAAAAAAAAAAAAAAAATACCGTAGTGAGTTGTTGTCATCCTGCACTGAATCAAACCAGCACGTACCGCTCTGTGAACATTCAATCCGCTGGCACAAACGGAGATGAAGCATTAGCATTTAAAAAAAAAAAAGAAAAAGGAGGCGCCGTTATTGGTTTACTATTGCCAGGGTCTAACCCAATCCATTTCCCCCTCTTCTGCCTCCGACATGGCAGAGAGCTCCTCAGCACGATCTACCCGCCGGTTTCCCGCTCCGCATATCGCACCAGCTTTTCGCCCGAAGATCAACAAGTACGCCGAGAGCCCATACGGACAGACTACCTGTGTTTCCCAGTCAGCTGTGTAAGGAGGCGCCGCATCCCTCTGACGGTGGATCCATGGCAGCTCAGCGCCCTCTTCCACATCTCATTAACTCTTTCAGCACCGCGCTTTTTGCGCCTGGATGTACCACCTAAAAAGAATGGCCACTGTTGTTGTGTTCAGGCCGGGGTGTACAGTTAGGACAAAACAATAAACATAATGTAATTATAGTACACACAAAAAGATGGTCAAAGATGTTTTTTTATTTTTATCTAGGGTCATATGATCTGAAGGCACGGAGCCACCCTTATGAGCCAGAGTCAGTTAAATGTTCAGGGAAAAGGAAACGTTACCCCTTCAACTGATGGTTGTGAAAAAGAGCTTGCCAAACTTCTAAACGTCCAATAAGCTAAACATATGTTTTAAGTGCAGGGGGACTTTAAAGCCAACAAATGTTCAAGCAAAGAAAGTATGGAAGCAAAAAAAAAAAAAAAAAAACTTACATTGTTTTTACTTTTTTATTGAAAATATTAATAACAAAACAAGTTCAAAGATGCACTGAGTAAATATAACATAGAATAAATAGTGCTACAGTACATATAATGAAAGGCTTGATCAAATCACAATCACAATTTTACAGTTATGTACAGTTACTCAAATGATCAAATCACATTTCATGCTATGTCCTCTTCAGTCTGTATCGGACCTGCAGATCTCCGTCTGGCTGGAGAATCCCAAAACCATAGCGACTTGGATTAACTGGTGGCAGTTTAGCCTCTGGGTTGCCAATCTCCAGATCAAGATGGGTCAAGAGCAAGCACACAAATCTAGAGAAACAAGAGGCAACGGCAGTTTAGAACAAGCGACAATCAGCCACTAATAAACATGATTTATTAGACAATATTAATATAAGGTTTCAAACATTCAGTTAAATGCAGAAATTATGTGAAAATCCCTTCAAGTAAATCAACCAATCTGATATAAACAACAAAAAAACTAAAAATAACCTATTCCTAAAGCATTCCAAGTCTATACATGAACATTGACTAATCTGTTTATGGATTCTTCTGGATTACAAGGATTAACCTTTAACCTTGATATGATATCTGAGAGAGACACGCTGTCCCAACTGACTGTCCATTAGCCTTAGCCATTTTCATAAAGTTCATTACAGAGTACAAGCGACTACTATACAGCTTGTTGCTAATAATGATAGAGGACATGAAAGCAGGATGGACACAATAATACGGGGAATGTTATGTGCTGGTCGGATAATTGGGGTGAAATTGCAGTAAATGCTTTGATCACAAATGTATCATTTTTAAACTTAGATACACACATAGAAAGACATAAATCAAAAAGAAATGCGCATGTTTGCACTCACTGTTTAATGGCTGTAACAGCGAACTCTTTCCCCACACAGATGTTAGTCCCTGCACCCCAGGGCATGGTGTAGTACTTCAGCCTTTTTCCATCTTTGTAGAATTTATCTTTCACCGTCATATCATTTAAGAAGCGATCATACTTGAAAATCTGTTAGGAAGAGACAAGAAAATGAACATGAAGGCATAAGACGTGTTCACTATAATATCATGCAAATACGCTTGATCACGCTTGGTCTCCTGCTCCATATCTTTCGTTTACAAATAACATGCAGTTATCACCTCTAACCATTGAAGATAAACACATGATGAACATTGGGAATTGATCTCGCTCTCTTGCTAGTCAACTCCTACTTGTTTCATTTGTAGGAATTTAGCAGCTCATCCCAAAGGATGTATTCCGTCTGTTTAATCCTGCCTCCTCGAGATTGCTTTGTGCACTATAATAGGATTTACAAGGTATCACAATGGAGGTACACAACTATGTGTATCATGACGGTGGGTGCTCCTCATCTAACTCAATGTTGAATGACTACAGTATCTCACGCACTTATCACAAGACCAGGTTACAGTGTACATGTTTGTGCTGGTAATGCTTTGACCGTGGTCGCTCGTAGGACACACAAAAGTACCTGTGGTTCTTGGTGTATCTGTGGGTCCATTTGAGGGCTGAGGAAGGGGAACAGACAAACTATGTCCCCCCGTCGGAGGTGGTACTCCTGGCCATTGGCCATGTGCAGGATCTTGTTCTGCACCACCTCTCTGCGGATCATCACCGCCGCGGTGAGCCGTAGGGTCTCGCTCAGAACGCTATCTGCAGAATAGAGAGGATAGCAGAGTGGATGATGTCAGAGGGGTGTCAGTGTGAGTTAAATCAGCGGTGCCCTCGGGCTTCATTTGGAGAGGTACAAACATTTGCACGGATAAAAATCATTATGTAACTGAATCCCAGGGCAAACTTTTATTGTCACTGTGATTGTTTCAGTGTGCTACACTTATCTTGTTATTTACAACAACACAAAGGAGCCTTTGTTTCCACCTCGGCGGAGTTGCTAAACCCCAAGTTATAAGAGTGAGTAAGTGGGTAAAAGGGTCTGCAAGCAGCTGTTACGTACCAAGCACAGGTGTGCTGTGTGCTTCCAGCAGGTTGATGGGAGGATGCTGTAGGGAAGTGTCCCGCAGAGTAAGGCCTCTGATCTCTGATTTAACCGCCTCCATGGCCTCAGGGTGAGTGAGCAGGAAGCCAAGGAGCCAAAAGGCAGCAGGTCCAACATTGCACTGAAAGCAAAAAAACACAACCAACTTAGCACAAACTCAGCACTTTATATAAGCTTATAGCATTCTGTATATGTGGACAAACAAAGTAGAGATTCTTTGGATTATTTATTTACGTTTGGCAATGTAATATTTTCCCCAGCTCTCTGTAATGCTGCTGCCTGAATATGACTGATGTGAGGAGAAGTCAGTGAATCAGTCCACATTTTGTAGACACTGCTGTCAGCCTCTCGGGAAGAGACACCTGAGCCTGTCAGACAGTAATTGCTATGGGTTAGGGGAGCTGTTCTTCTTACCTCTGCACATCTCAGGTCAGCTCTCCATTGACAGCCAGGGCAAATACCCAAAAGCAACTAAAGGTGCATCACAGTGACTTTCTGCCCTCTTACATCTTCAGATCAGCAGATCGGATGCCTCAGATAATGATATGAGCATAATTACCTTAACCCAGAGTGGGGATTTTTAAAAAGAAACAGTTTGGCATTTTGGAAAATATGAGTTAGATGAGAATATTAATGCCCCTTGCATGTCTGTACGCTAACTAAATAGTTACTGCAGTTGTCGTTTTTTCACTTCACTTTTTGTACAATGAGATATAACGCGCTAATTAGTGAGCTTCAGAGGTGCTGGTAGGCAGTTTTTGTTACCTTCAGACAGAGCCAGGCTAGCTGTTTCCCACTGTTTATGCAAATCTAAGCTAACCAGCTGCTGTCTCCAGCTACATATTTAGCGTATACTCATGTGGCAACTCTGGAATAAGCATATTTCCCAGAATGTCCAACTTTTCCTTTAGGCTATAACTTGATTCACTGGCAGCTGTATACTGAGAAAAGTGACTTTCTCAAGATGATCAAGAATATTTTTTACGTGTGGGGGTGAGAGTGTACAACTAATACATCCATTTCAATCTATACTGTATATGTTTCAGTCGATAATATTGATTGATTAAAAATGGAAAGAGAACAGAAACCACCAGCTTGTGCTGCACTCATGATGAGGTGGCTTGAGTGAAATCCTAGCATTGCACTCTGAGAAGTCTGCCTGTCACCCATATAAGCCACATTCACTCTGGCAGGTCCCACTGGACTCTCATCTAATGCCTCTATTCTCTGCAGTCGTGCTCCAGTTTCCATCCCAGACTGTGTGCTCGAATATCCCAGCAGACATGAAAAAGCACAAGCAAACATGCTGGAGGAATAGTGGTCTTTCCCAAACCAGCAGAGCATCTCAAATAGCCTGTGGTGGGTGATCTGGCAAAGGCTTCTGCTCTGTGTTACTGGATGAGCAATCATTGATCCAGTGAGACTGGCAGGTTAACAGAGGGCTGAAGATATCAGAGCTAAAATGTAGCATAGCAGAGATAAGGACAACCAAAACGGCTTGCTATCTCCCCCACCTGGCAGCACAGAGCAATGACACCATGTTGGGCTGGATCGGTGAGGTCGATGAAGCAACAATTCTGTATTCACACCTGTGTAAATACTGTTAATAATGGAGAATGTGAGCACTGTTGCCATTTGAAACTAAATACATAAATAGTGCTTGACAAGAAGATTTATTGATGGGTGAGGCGAGAAGTGTTGCACTAGACAAAGCTAAGTATCCAACAGAGTTTTATGCCATCGAAAACAACCGTCGATATCCATACACACAGGCTAAACAACATCTCCAGTGGAGCTGCATTGTCAGCAGTAGAAAACCTGATTGGTAGCACAAATCTGGCATGTGAGTGCTTGAAACTGACTACTTTTAGTAGGAAATTGAAAAAAGAGGAAGCAACTTCACATGACTCATGCATAGTCATCTTACGCACTGTGTGTAATTACCTAACCTCAAACAAAATATGGTCATGGAAACTGATTCACATTAGCATAACTGACAAAACTCCACTCTGAGTTACAGGTTGAGACAGGTAGCTCTGAGTAACAGGCAGAGAGGAATCCACTTCCTCTCACTTCTGCATTGTTGGCAGGCTGAACACCGGAGAGGAATTCAAGCATGTAGTCAGGGTGTGGACAGTTTGTATGTTTGGAGGGGCGGGGGGGCAGAGAGACAATAAACCAGCTCTCACCTGTGTGGTCCACAGCTGCATGAGGAAAGCCCTTTTCTGCATTTCTGAATCTACTCCCTCCTTCTGCAGGAAGTTATGGTAGCTCTGCTGCCAGCAGTTGGACTCTGACCCTCCGCTCAGCCAGTTTGGGGACAGCAGCTCCCAAAGTCGCTCCCGGGATAAGTTGGCTGTTTTGCTTTCCCCTGTTGAAGATAAGCCATAAATTCATACATAGCTTACTGTGCTGTATAGACATAAAGTCAGATAGGAAACCGAAAGTGAAATAATTTGACTTTCATTCACTATCGTGCAGCTTACCACGCTTGAGTGAGCAGCGAGCCAGTTTGGCGAGAAGATCGTCAAACTTACGGAACTCATTGTACACGGCAGTGGCATTGTCTTGCTTCTCAAACAATGTAAGATATCCCGCCCTAATGAGCACAGCAATAACATTTAAAATTCTTCTGTCTGTCACTCCTGGTAGTATACACACTGACACAAATGGATTGACTGGGTTAAAATGCTGTGCGTTACCTGAAGAGCAGGCTGTAACAAAGGCTAAAGAGTCCGTCCCGTCTCCACTCTGAAGGGCTGCAGCCTTGCTGGTCGCTCAGCAGCAGGTTCTGAAGGTGAGTGTTCATGGAGCCGCTGAGTTTGGAAAGACTGAGACCTTGAAAATGCCTGAGGAAATAATAAATACACATGTAGATTTGGAACACTCATTTAAAGCAGATTTTCTCTTATCATTTATTGAACCCTTAGGTATACGTTAAAAAGCATGCATTAATTACCGTTCCATCCATTTCCTCTCTGCAGTCGGTTTGATACTCTGCAGCTGCAGACTGAAGATCCTTTGCATGAGCTCGTTTCTGTTGCGGGTGAAGTCCAAGCAGACCGTCTCATTCATTACGGTATCGAAAGAATTTGGGTCCAACAGCACCGTCACAAATTTACCAGCAACACGGACCTGGGAATTCATTGTTTTCAATTGCATTATTTTCACCGAATCTTATTAGCATTATCAATCCTACATTTTTTATTTTTTTCATTCTTTTTGTCTTTTAATTTGAGGCTATGTGGAATGACAAGTTATTTTTTGCTATAAGGCTTCAGTGAAATATTTTGTTCCACAGTGAAAAAAATAATGGATTGCCATGGCCTCTGCACTACTAAATATATTCAGATTAAAAGCATTATGGGGAACTAATTAACTTGATATCACCACACATGCAAAATGATTTCCTGTTAAAAATGAACATTTTGTTGCAGTCATGTGAAAACCTGACTTGCATTTCATATCATAAATTAGATGAGTTGACAGACATGTTGCTCCTGTATGCAAAACATCTTTGATTTTTTTTTTTTTTTTTTCAAACCATTACATTCATTTTACAGTCAAATTTTCCTCAATCTCATAACAGCTTCTCATATCTTTAAACAATGCCATTTTTGGAGAACAAAAAGTACATTGTAGTTTTATTGTCTTTATCAGAACTTACTGTGAAGATATCCCCATGTTTGTCTTTCATCCGGGCCAAAAACTTTGCGGCATCTTTTCCAAACTCGAGAGCATGCCCCAACCATGGAAGGAAACCTTTGTCCAGAGGTGGCTCATTTTTCTTTCTGTCAAGTATAAGGAAACTCGTGAAAATTACAATTAGTTTATCTACATTCATTTATTCATTAATCTCTGAAATGCACCTTTGTCAATAATCTACAATCTGCAAATGTCAACATATTAATAAATGACTTTACCTTGTGCGAGTTGAGTAAAGGACAACTACTATAAGCAATCCATTAAGCAGTAAGAATATTGTCCATATCATGTTTCTGTAAAGTCGGATACTTGTCCTATCCTGCAGACGATTTATTCCATCGCTGCTAGCAACTCACTTATATCTTTGAGCCCGGCTCAACTCTACCTAGCATTTGTTAGGAGGCGTGGAAAGGTGTGGCTTGTGACACAAAGTGTTACACAACACTTAGGACAGTGTCAGACCACATCCGGAGTAAGTAACAGAAACTGAAATGATTCCAAAATGTCATTTAACTATTTAGAATTAAGACGATCCCATAAGATGGTTAAACAGCCTACACAAAATCCTTCTTCTGCATTCCATACAGTGCACGGAAATGCCCCCTGCTAGAACATTTCCCAGCAATGATATCATTGTGGTTGAGGGACTCATGTTTGATTTCGTAAGAACAAATATCACGGCGCACATATTTCATGGAGGGTGTCATGAAGTCGAGTTCTCAGGGTTTGTTGATGTGAATTCTTCCTATGATAATGACAAAATTGAATTCCCCTTTAACATTGTGAATGAGTATTTTTACCTGCCTTAAGATGACGTCCAGACAGTCACAAGTATCTACTGATGACCAGTCTCACACACTGAAACCAATGATTAATTTACCCAATTAAAGATAAGTGAGGTCGCAAGTTTTGTTTATGTAATACTGTGATTCAGCTTTTCCTACTAGTGAATGAAAGGATGAATGAGCAATTTGCTATACCTTACTAGATATCGTTCTTAATTCTTATGACACATACAGTATTGTATGTCTTTTGCCATCATTTAGCTTATTTCAAAATGTGTGTTTGCTCATCGCAAAACAATGTCCTATGTTTCCAGTAATGCTATTACCGTTATTTATAGATAGATCATTTTTCTCTTCCTTTTGATTGGGTCCAGTCTATGGTTGCAACTCTTTTATTTGTGACTTTTTTTTCTTTCTTTTTTTTTGTGTTATATTATGGATAACACGTCTCAATGGGTTTATCCTGACATAATACATTTCTTAACTAATATTAGTAAAAATGTTTTATTTCATTTTTTTTAAGCCAAAAAAAAAAAAAAGAGGAACTGGTGCAAGTCGAGCCTGCACATTGGACAAGATGGTAGGTTGGTGTGTACACTTGTACCAGCAGAGGGTAGTCATGCACTTACAGTAGACTCACCTTCCAGCAGCTGGAGACAAGTTCAGGAGTAGACACTGAAGTCCACTTACAATGAAAGTCGTACAGCTCAACAAACAGCCCAAAACACATTCCTCGGCGGACACCCTCCACCTGAAAATGACAAGTGAACTCACGTCAATGCGGCGGAGCCTGTCGGTTAATACGCATGCGTTTAGAAATCAAACGATATTATCTCGCAAGAATGTCAGCGATAACACGGCAAAAACAAAGCAACTGTTGGTGTCAGCAGACATGGACAAATGAAGTAAAACCGAAGACTTTACTATATCACACCGGGGACATTAAATCAATCATTTCAGGGGTTTCCAACAGCCGCTAGCCTGCTCTGCTGCTACTGCTAACACTATCTGTGCTCTTTACTATCCGACCGGACCAGCTACAAAAACCTGAAACTTCAGTTCCTACAGCAAACATTTACACGTGTGCACGAATTGCCATTAAAAAAAAAAAAAAAATCGTGCCATGCAGCTAATGTATAGGTAGTTATACGGACAACAAATACAATCATTAACATTTTCCTGTCACTTAATATTGCACAAGACATGATGCCTAGCAATATTCACAAATTCTGACCCTAGCTAAATGCCATATGAATATGCAACAGAATAATGAACAATAAACAGTCTCAGGGATAATGGAGCTATTATGCTAATAACCCTAAACTACCTGTTTCATAAAAAGGTGGGTGTGGTGCACTGGAAACCAATCAACATTTTTGACTCTTGCGTACACATGGAATTACCTTCATAGCCTACTTGACTTAAGTTATAATCACAATCAATTTTTTTCTTTATACAATATGTGTACTGCCTAATCTATTGTAAGTATGTGGGGGGTGATATATGTGGCAGTTTGACTCTGTGCTACATAAGTACCGAATGTTACAATTACTGTAAGTCGTATTGCAGTTGTGTGCCAAAGCCAGTTATGTAATGCCACCAAGCATTCCTCGCTTAATTGTCCAAGGCTGTGGCAGAAACAAATAAAAAGGGGACCAGCTGCATGCGGTGGGGCACATAAATATAAAGTAAGGGCAGTCCATGGTAATGCGGTAATTACGTTTACACAGTCAGCAATCTTTATTAGTCTGGAGGAAAGTAATCTTTCCTAGGTGAACCATGTGATGGTCATTCCTCCCATGAATGCCTAGACGTGGATGGTGTTAAAGTTTCCAAGGCCTAGTAAGCTTCTTTTTCTTTTCTTTTTTTTTTTTTTTACATTATTTTCAAACCTACCCCAACTTGTATTAGGCTTATACTCTAAGGCCAAGGTTTGGTGAGTAACATTTGCTCAGGAAATGAGTGGAGATTGGATGGTGACAGCTGAACACTTCTCCTGCAGATTTCTCCTGGGCCCTCTCCCAGCTTTAACAGATGTCACAGGCTGACAGTAACCCACAGATTTCCTGAGATGTGGGTGCAAAGGCAGAGCGGGATATCTCGAAACAATTCAAATTACAGTCTCAAAACGAGAGCGCTCTATTATCACTGTCCTATACATCGGGTGCTTTGAGACCGAAACACATTTTAGGTAGTTGTAAGATCGAAGATGTAGCACACAGTTGCACTTGAGAAGCCACAGGAAGATCTTTGACTGCATTTGTCAAAAAAATTGTGCTGCAGTGAAGACCACTGAGATGGAAAGAGCAGAGCACACATTGAGCCATTCTGACTTTCTCTGGGGAGATGATCATCATCTTTGTCAGTGTGTTGCAACTGTGAAGTCAGTCAGTCATTTTTCAACACCCTCACACCTCAATTTCTTCCACTCAGAAATAAGTTGTAGTGTCAGTTGGTTGTCTTGTTCACGCTCGAGAATAATCTACCACAATAGGTTCACTTTTTCTGATTTTCCAGACAAAACTGTTGTTTTCGGGGTCTGTTTGAATTTTTCTGTTTAATTTGGTGATTTTTTTGTTCGTAGTATGAAGCTGATCTACAGGCTACACAGAGCTAATGTCAGAGATACCGTGATGAGTTTATGGCTCAACATTGGAAAAAACAACAGATCTTAGCGGTTCTTGATCGATGTTTCATCATAAGATGCAATGATTTATCGACTAATCGATAAATTGATCGACAGGAAATATTTTAATAATCCAGTATTCCTTTTAGTAATTTCTTAAGCAGCAATGCCACACATTTGCTGATTCAAGCTTCTCAAACGTGAGGATTTCATGCTTTTCTTAGACGTACATGATTATAAACTGAATATCTTTTTTTTGGTTTAGACTGTTGGTCAATTGAAGACGGCACCTTGGGCTGTGGAAAGCTATGACATAATTTTAAACTATTTTCCTACTTTTTATAGCTTGACAAAACGATCATGTCTGACGCTGTGTGTAACACATTTTAAAACTGAACTGCTCCTGCAGTCTTCGAGTCCCTATAGGTCCCAATCTCAATTTATTTATAGGCCCAACTATGAGACAACAATCTTATCGTTTTTAATAATTATACAGCACCCTCATTTTGACACACGGTGGTTAAATACACTTCAAATTATGAGAGTTCCAGTAAAAAATGAGTAAATATGTCTTCAAAAAATACACAAATGCATGTATTTTTTGCATTGCAGTATGAAGATGCCAGCATTCCATCCCTTTTCTAACAATATTATGTTTCATGTGTCAAAACTATATTGGGGATGAACGGATGTATATTATCAACATACTGCAACCTAATCCAATCATTTGAATTTGAATGAAAAAACTGTCTGACATTGTGGGACAACTAGCCTCATCCTGTTCTGCAGTCAGCTTCATGTTACAGTTGATGTCCTGGAAACAGAGCGATCACATCCTGATCACAAACAATCTATTTATATACACTCTCAGCTGTGGACTCAGTTCAACAACATATGTAATTGGCAAAGGTTTGCATATCAGTTCACTCAGACACATCTTAAATCATCCATGAGGAGAAAAGTGGCGAAGAAGGGAGGGGGTTGGGGGAGGAGTCTCTGATTGACTTTCACGTCCATTCAGCCTTTTCTGCAGCAGCAGCAGCATTGAACTTGCAGGGAGAGGGAGAGAGAGAGAGAAGGATAGAGAGAGAGAGAGAGAGAGAGAGAGGCAGACTGGACAGTTGTTTTGCAGAAGGAGCTCGGTGCTATTATCGCCGAGGCTGCCATAGCTGTTCCATCCAGAGCTTACCCCAGTCTTCTATGAAATGTGCATCAAGCGTGAATTGTTTCCAGATCCACTGAAGACTACTGGTGAAGAGGAGTGGTCAGGGAGGGAGATCAGCATGCACTTTTAGGTTCGACGTCGCCCTGAACGCAGCGCAGCAGCATCGCAGAGCCTCTCAAGTGCGTTTATTCTCGTTGAAGTTGTGTCAAAGCGGGCGATGATTCACGTCTGATTGTTGCTCAACTATCTGGAGAGGACTGCAGAGGGGCGAACGCTGCATTGTGGCAACCGAGACGCTGATTCCTGACCAAGGATTACACAATCCGTTCTCCCCAAAATGTCATCTCATGCGAAAGTCAAGAAGGACAAAGAGATTATTGCCGAATATGAGACCCAAGTGAAAGGTTGGTAACGTGCAGGCCCTGCTCGTATTGTTATTCTGTGCGTGAAGGCACTATTGCGTAACTTTACCACAAGCTTTATGTGCCTTTCGGTTTGCAGTGCCGCTGGGTGGGACATATTGCATAGTTATAGATGACAGCCATTTATATAAAACATTTTTTAAACATATCTCTCTTGGAAAATTCCTCATAAATGCACGTCATGATAATACGTGAATCATCTGAGACAATGAAAAGACGTAACTTGGCTGAACTGGTTCCTCTGCACTGATGATGTGTGCTCATTGACATGCCAAGCCCTGCATGTGTGGCCATGTCAACTAATGGAGCTTGATGGTTTGTTTCAAAGTGCAGCTGGTATTTCTGTGAGACCGTTCTGATGCTGCACGTCCGACAAGGGAATGTGCCAATTCACCTTGGACAATCTTCCTAATAGACTGGAGGTCATGCACCTCAGGTAGGCAGGCAGGCAGGCAGGCAACTCATACAGGATACTCGGAGACATCTGGGTGCATGCTACAACCTCTTCCTAGAAATAAAGGTTGAAATATACAATAAAGGATATTGTGGTAACCTATGTCATTTTAAAAGACAATATGCTGTAGTCTTTTCCTGACACTCCACACAACAATGTGTGTAGTATCTGGATGGAAAAGGAATGCTTGAGAAGATCACACAGCAAACAGTTCTGATAGGCCATAAATAATGTATGCTGTCTGTATGAATTATGAACCATGAAAGGATTTCACTGTCTGCTGCTAAATATGTGACGGGATGAACCACCCAGAGAGAGAAGAGGGTCAGAACAGTGACACTGTATTGGAACAGACAGTGCATGATGTATATAGGTGGGTTGTCCTCTTAGCCTTTTTTAGAGACAACTTCAGGCAGTGTAAACTTTAACACTTTTGTGCATCACCCTCTCACACTTGTGGTTTTGCTCAGTAAATCAGTAGAGGTGTTAGTCACAGAGACGTGCAGAGCATAGGCTTCATATATACTGTATATATTATTGCTACTAGAGTTTCATGGACTGTATTTTTTTGACTGTAATGAAGCTAATCGTTTCAGTATAAAACTCAGATAACCCTTATATAGTATATAGTCACAGGGTGCAACAACGGCCTCTGCTCGGACCCTTTGGTTGAAAATCAGCCAACAGGACTGCACTATTCTAAAACACCCAACCTACAAAGTTGAGTTTGGCAGAGAAAACATCAATTGAAACTCTTACTGTGAACTCATGGTGTGTGTGTTGGGGCCTAATACTTCACTGTGGTCCACATTCCAGGTGCAGCCCTATGCTAACTTTGCTAACCTATACTAACTTTGCCATCATTTGTATTGAATGCATATCATTTTGACATGTGCTACAATATAAGTGTAGATCATGCAGAATCTAGAAGGTGGAAACGGCATTTTAAATCTTACCTCATTGTGCAACATGACACACTTAGTTCAATTATAGTTATAGTCTGCTTTCCTGCTGACAGTTAAAGCCAGAGCAACTGGCTAACTGGCTGCTGGTTGTAGCTTGATGTTGAACACACAGACTTGAGAGTGGTATCGATCATCTCATCTAACTCGGCAAGAAGACAAAAAAGCATAGATCCCAAAATGTTTGGCTTGAAATCTTTGACATTCATTTAACATTTTGGGGTTATTAACATTTCTGTGTGCATAGCCTGACCTGGATTTAACTATAACCAAACGAAGATTTCTAATTTAATTTGATATACAAATACATGTTAAACAATAAAAAAAACAACAACAACAAAATGCTTTTATCTATTTTTATAGTTACCACACCTTGTCAGAATTTGTCCAGGATGAAGAGTATGATTAGCATTTTGCAGACCGAGGTGTGGTTTACTTTCTCCCTGTCATTCTCTTTGTCTGTTTTATTTGTTTGACTCTCTCTCTCTCTCCTCTCGCCTCTCTTCTCTCTTCTCTCTCTCTCTCCTCGGTCTCCACACCAGCTTTGTGGCTGTAAGAGAGCCATCACAGCTCCGTCTCTCGTCTCAGTTTCAGGAAAAGCTTTTAAGCTGACATCTTAAGCTCATTTGCAAACTGGGCTTAGATCAGTTTGGAGCTGTGGGGGCTTTGCTCTGACACTGACACTGGCCTTCAATAATGCTGAGTTGCTGACTGCATGGCAGTTCAATCAGGCACAACCATAATGCATCTTGGGGTATTTTTCAACATGCCAAAATTCAGCTAACAGCAGGGTATCAGTCACATTTGAACAATGACTGTCAGTGTGCTGGTGTGTGTGCTGAATCATGTCTTTCTTGTTTGTGACCAAAACGTGATTTGCCTTCCTCATTCACACTAAATGCAGGTTTGCTTTTACAGTGTTTGAGTTGAACTAATTTATTTATTTAACTATTTTTCCTTCTAAGGAATATAGTTGACCAGCCTGAGGTATCTCTAACCTTCCTGCTGATCCCGAAACCAAAACACAAGGAACTGAGGGGATACCCTTCATCACGCATCATACTGTACTCCTCGCTGTAGGCCACATTATCTCTAATGCCATTTGATCTGTTTGGAGCCCAGCCGTTTTAGTCTCTTGCACACATTGCTCTAATAGGGCATATTGTAAACCGCTTGTTGTGAAATTTGCTGTTGCTAAGGGAACTTGTGGCAATGCAGACGTCTTGTAACATTGATTTTACATGGAAATCCATCCCCAAAATATAATGTAAAATAATTGAAGTAAGAAAGCCTGTGATAGCATTTGCAATCATTTTGTTGTGGGGATTTATTTCGATCATACTGGCTTTCAAAGTACAAAGTAACATCTCACTCCTACTGCCACTGTATTGAGATGCATTCCAGGAGGAGCATGCAGACACAGCCCTCTGTGTGTATTCATCATAATGAAAGAATGCTTAGACTGATACTGTCTTGAAATGTCAGGGTTGCGACAGTGAAACAATATCTTTGTTTCCATTGTCCTGGTAACACTGTTGCTTTGATGACAGGTACATACCCACAGTTGAGCGTTATAAGATTTAAAGAGAGAACCGCTTTGAATTCTGCTCGCTACATCCTGGATTTTCCTGTCCTGCGGTTACACAAATAGCGATGCCTTGCCTTGTTGGAGATATTTGTATGAAGAAGGAGAGCGAGAGCGAGAGAGAGAGGGGAAGAAATGTGGAGCAAATAGACTGTAAATGCATACCATAGCCATTACTGCATTCAGAAGACAAGTGTTCACAGAACACAGCCTTGATTTGTACTAAATTATGTCAACGTGTCAGTCTGGGTTAGGCCACATGTGACTAGCCACGCATGGCTAACTGCAGACACAGCCCCGGAGACTGCTGCTGGCCATTGCAATAGCTGTGCTAAATTTGAGCTACCGTGGTGACAAGGACTCCTAACTATGTGATATTTGGTGCTCTCTGATGCAGCAGTACAGGAGCCTGACTGGCAACCCTGCGAGGCAACGGTGACCAATAGCTTCCCCTTATTCTACAACATTATCTGTCAGAGATCCAGGCATATACCCTCTACAGACATGCTGCGTTTGAACTTGTCGAGCAGATGTGGTTTGTCGTTTTGAATGTGCGGCGTAACAGAGGAGGTCAATGCCTCATAACATCTGAGCTCGGGCAGGTTACTTTGCTTTTAAACCTGCAGACATGACTAAACAATGTGGGTGTGAGTTTTATGTACTGGAAAACTTCTCAATCACAACCAGATTAAACGTCAGTGTTACCCTTAAATCTCTGGGAATTAGTCCATCCTCAATGTGCTTGTTAAAGTCACCAACACATACCAGAATGTTAACCATATGGGTTAGAAGAAGAAAATAAATATTACAAACAGGCAAAGTCCTATTAGTGAAATTTCCACAATTCTTTTTGATGTGGAAAATTATATTCATTTTCGCTGCACACTGTTCCCAGGCAGCAGAGAACGTGGTGTAGCATGCGACTCTGTGTTTGATTTAAAGACATCTGTACTATTGTGTCGTCAATAAAAAGATGGAGAAAAGGCTGCATTTAGCTTTTGAGGCTTACTTCTCGGTATATTATTCACTTGAACTCCTCGCCAGCTTCCTCGCAATTATGCATTGCTCTGCAAAGGCTTGAATCATTCATAGAATGTAGTGCAGTATAGCACAGTAGTCCCTAGTAACAGTTTAAGTTCTAAAAATAACATGCTCACAGGAGAGCAAATGCAAATATCTAAATATCTATGTCTATATCTATAACTATTTGATGTCTTGCTGATTAAAATGATGCTGTGAAATCCATTTATATTTGCTCTTCGTATTGTCTGCTGATTCTTTTACACCGTCACCATATGATTGAGAATGGTTTAAGTCGCACAGGCCAACAACGCATTGTGTTGTTCAGTGGTCTATTCCAGCACAGGAGTACATTGCAGTGACATTTCTTTCTTTTCTGAACTTGATTTCTTGCTTCGTTCATCAGCACAGGCTGTTTATTGACTATTTCAAAGCAGAGAAAGTTGCCCTTGTCTTTGGCCATTATGCTAAACAGACTGACTGCTGCAACCGTCGGAACAGGGAACTGGCCCGCTCTCATTGAGATGCCTCCAGAGGCATGTAACCAGGCAACTGGGAAACTATGGGGACCGTGAGGGGTACATCTCAAAACCGCAAGGGACTACGTATTTACTTGTCTTGCTTGCTCTTTCATTCAAATTTTAGCTCTCACACAGTTTGGTATTATAGTGCATAACAATGGAGCAGTTTGTTTTATTTCAGATATTTTATGTGCATTTGCAACCTTGTGATATACAGTGTTGGGGAGTAATGACTTGCATGTAATTTAACTAGTAGTTTAACTACATTTTGCAGTAGCTTACTGGTAGTTAAACTTAACTCATATTTGCATCGTGATTTGAATTGGTGAAATTACTTTTTTGCCATTTTTTGAGTAGTTAATTATTGAAACTACAAACACATTTGGGCCATCATTTCCCCATTGCTTCTAATTGAACCTCTTTGATAGCTCTGACAAGTATAAAGATAGGCCCATGGTTTAGACCAGTGTTGGAGCTGTTCATACTGTCTTAAAAAGATGCAAGCTGAAGACGTTACAAATCTGAGTAAGACAACAGAACGTTTTTTTTTTTTTTTTTTTTAGTGCTCAAGTTGGTTTAAAAAATGTTTTAGTGGAGTATTTATTTGACAGGTGAAGAAGAGGGCACTTTAAAAAAAAAAAAAAAACTAATTTGAGTGGCATCACTCAGCCCTAGGTTCTGATGTGATTTATGGTTTGTCTGCAGCACTTAGCCACTAGATTTATGACAGCCCCGCAATAAACGTAGTATATATATAAAGTATATGGAAGAAATAAAATGTTATTTGTATTCCTTTTTCGTGTTAATGTAAGACCGTAAAAGTGGCGTTACTACTTCATTAGACGGTTTTTTTTTATCACCTGTAATTATATAAATTAAGTATACTATTAACACACTGGCTACAGCAGTGAAATGTTCATCACAGGATAAAACCAAATATTTAAACTACAACAATACAAACAGGAAATACAGTTTTTTTTTTCCAAAGTGGAATATTGTTAAAACAATAACATTTTAATCTACTTGTACATATTAAACATGTTTTCAAAATTTACACCGAAAAATAATTTTTCCTCATTCTCAGACTATGAATAGGAGCAGTGATTTTTTTCCAAACCTAATAAGCAGAAAACCACAGCAATCTTGTAATTGAAAGAATGCCCGCGATTTGTTTTTTCAAGACAAACTTCTCTGAAGGCTCGCTCAGCACAATGCATTTTGAGAAGCTGACCTATTTTATATTTTCCGTGCTGTCTGCTGCAATCATCAGACTTGCATCTCATATGCACGTGTGCTACCCCAGCATTAAGACACCCCCACACTACGCACATGCGGGGCACAAATGCACTTTGACATCCAGTTTTATCCAATTATGATGACTTTGTTATTTTATTAGCGCTTGTGCTTGAATGTATCCTCGCATATTTGTATTTACTACACCCACTGCTGAACGGCTGTGGGTTAAATGCTGACCTACGGCACTGTTTGGCAGGTAGAAGTGAGGCCCAGCATGTATGCGCACTCCCCCAGAGAGGCTCTATTAATTCTGAAGGTGGTTTCTCTCCCTTTTTTGATATTCAGAAATCCGTAACCAGCTGGTGGAGCAGTTCCGCTGTCTGGAGCAGCAGTCTGAGTCCCGGCTGCAGCTGCTGCAGGACTTGCAGGAGTTCTTCCGTCGAAAGGCCGAACTCCAGCTAGAGTACTCCAGAGGCCTGGACAAACTGGCCGAGCGCTACTCTGCCAAGATCCGCACCTCAAGAGAGCACCATCACTTCAAGTGAGTCTCACCACTGTCTGTCTGCGGAGCACTGGAATGTCTGTATCCAATGAGTTTGGCTGATAAACAATAGTTACATATTTCATACTAATCATTGGCACGGCACAGAGAGGGAAAAAAAAGAGAAAGACGAAGGCAGAGGAGGGATAAGCCACTAAAGGGAGAGGCGGGATAAAAGCAGAAGAAATGACCTGAAATGAAGCCAGGGCCAAGGAAGCTTGTGGCCTCAGGCTGCAGTGTTGCTCCCAACTAGGTCAGACTCTTTACCCCCACAACCCCCCCACCCCTGTCTTTTCTATGTGGCTGTCATTTTATTTCCATTCTCACACTACACTCCACGCTAGACTGCTACCCAAATACTCCTATTTTCTCAATGGACACAGAAAACAAATTAGAGCTTGAGTTAGGAGTCTGAAGAAAGCAACATTATGGGTTATTTTACTCCGATTGACTTAAATTGTTTTAAATGATTGTGTTACGGAGATCTGTGGCGATAACAACAAACAAACCCTACAGCGTGTTGAGGATGTTGAGATTCTCTGACCAGCCTGCAGCTAGCTGTGACTTTCAGATTTTCATGGGCCCCATGAGCAGTTGGAACATTAAAATGAATCAGTGGTAAATAAGAGGAAATTAATGATGATCAGAATTAATATGTATAAATTAGAGTACATTTGATGAAAATCTTAAGCGTAACAGTTTGTTCTTCACCTTGGAAATTGTCCAATTAAAGCTGCCAAATGTGGATGTAACCTGAAAAAGGTACTAAATGGATGTTGGGTTGAGATTCATTTGTCAAATTAAAATCTACACGAAAAAAATCTGCCGTTCACTAATAACCAGTGTAGTAGTATTGAAATTAGCAGCAGGAAATCGAAAAAACCTTTCAAAGCACTACTGGAAAGATTTTAGAATTGATACGTAGGCAGTTGCACACCCTTTTGATGGGACCTGGCTCGGTAAGTCATGCGTAACAAACACGTTGGTTTATTCAGAATAGGTCTCCGTCTCTCTTTCAGTCTCTCCGGTCAATTGGACATAAAGCTTAATCGTGGCGGAGAGCTCCCGTCACTGGGACATTGATAAATGGAGCATTCCCTCCAAAGGGAGACCCCTGCAAGAGGCTTGCGTTGCACGACTTCTCTCTACACCCCGCTGTCCCAGATTCTCCCCAGTCACATTAAATGGTCATCATTATATATGTCTGTCAAAGGCTAGATTCACACTCCCAGTCTACAATGGGCCGACTAAGTCTCTATCATTAACGAGCCTGACGCAGTCTTCTGGCTCTGCACTCTTGTTTAATGGAAAATAAATAAATAAATGGAAAAACTTCAGTGCCCTTCTTTCTTATCGTTCAGATTTTCATTTCTCATGTGAGATCTTAGCTCTTGTAAAGCGGCTGGCAAGAGATAGTCAAGGAACATTTTCAAACCCGCCTGTAATGGAGCGGCTGCAGCAAAAATGCGTTTGGAAAGAAAACGGCATGCTGTGTGCCTGTTTTTTGAAAAGCCAATTCATATCCAACATATTTTACAATAGTAATTAGATGCAGTGTGTGTGTGTGTTTTCTATTGTTCACTGTAGGCCAGCTGACTGGTGCTACTTTATGATGCAGAGACCTTATCGTGAAACGGGTATTGTTGTACTTTTTGTAGGCTGTCGGGTAGAAAGCCTCCTGTCATCTTCCATGAGCAGTTCTGCATCACCTGCTTTGTGTCCTGAGCACTTCAGTCTCATCCTTATTCAAGAGCAGCCAACAGTCAGAGATTTACAGTCGGGTTCCTGGCAACCTATGTCCAGGATCAAACACCTGCTCTGCTTGAGAGGAGCCCTATAGGGATCGCTAGTTTGTCGATGTTTTTCATCAAAGTGTTAAAGGATGAAAGGAATGAAGATGCTGATGCCCAGCACTCTAGATTACCTTTAGCATCATAAGTGCAACTTTTTAACTCGCCGAAGACATGGAACTTTTCAGATTGCTCTTCTGTTGGTCTAAGATTGTGCTACTTTTTCAACAATTCATCCAGACAGAGGGATACTGTCATCAACTAGACTAGAGAGGCAACACGAAGCATTAAGCGGCATTCATATCTGAATGTGGTTTTAACTTCTGAAACATTATAGAAAGTTGTTGTTAAAATATAAGTGCCCACTTTCTGATTTTAAATGTGGGCATTGCTCTGGATACGTGATGGGAGCTACAATGTGGCCCTTTGTTATAGTGCGGAAGCTGGTATAGCTGAATTTGAGTGAGCTTCTACAAGAAGGGGAAATAACTCATAATTCACTTCAAAAAGAAAAATAAGGCATGAATAAACCTCTCCAAGGATAAAATGATCAAAGTTTTGAAGCAGTTGACAGAAAACAAGTCAGGGCTACTCTTCAAAACTGAGATCCGAGTCAAAAATAACTGCTGCATATCTGACTCAAGCTACAGTCTAAGATTCTGCAGTGGATCAGTTTTTCACCAGATGATTTGCAGAGTCCAACAAATAATTAGGAATCATTTATTCAACATTGCTTTCCAGACAACATTTGATACTGTAGCATCTAGTTTTTAAGAGGAGTCATATTGTCGACCGTATATGATTTTACAGGCGTATTAAAGTTGCCTGTTTAGCATAGTCATAGAAACATATGCAATGATAATTTTATGATTTGACCGGCAGATGCAGATACAGAATACTTAAGGACCCAGAATATAACCATGGGCTTCTCTGCGCCTGAAAATGGCAATGAATAATGTACAACTACTCAACTGAAAAATGTCTGATAGAAATATGCAAAATAAACCTTTTTGGCAGAACTCTGTGATGTTGAATGGAGCTTTTTCTGTAATGTTTGTACAGTCGAGGCCAGATTCTTCAATTAAATAGTTTTATCAATTGCTCTATGACTACGTAAAATGTATACTGGGTAGGAACCAGAAATAATGAATTCATCTAATGAAATATTATTACTCATTCAAGAATCCATTGGTCATGTCTGTCCGTGGCTCGCATCTTCTGCAACCCAGGATGTTGATGCTGGTGGAGCTGGAGAAAAAAAAAGAGATAATCATGGCAGCTTCACCCCTAAAAACCCAAAAGAGTTCATTACTTTTCTATAGCTGCTAACTGTTTGTGTGATATGATAAAATCTTCTGTGGATGCAAGTCGGCATAGACGACTATCAGTGTGTGATCGGACTTTTGAATATCCTCTTCCCCTGGTAACAAAGACATGCAAAGTCATTAAAATCATTCATCTTAACTTCACTCTTCTCCTTTCACCGTCATTCAAGGAGAAATAAAGTCGGATCTGGATCGCACCCAGCATGGGTCAGCAATCTGGCTATAAGCAGGCTGTGTACAAAACGCATGATGCAGCATTCTTCATATTGTAGTCACTATTGTTGGAGGTCAGAAAAACTGTTAGAAGCTCTCTAAAGACGAAAGATGAAGGCAAACAAACTCTTCGATGTGAGGATAATTGAACTTGCATGCTCCCTCGAGCAAGTGTGCGTGTGCGTGTGTGTGTGCGTGTGTGTGGGCGTGTGTGTGTGTGTGTGTGTGTGTGTGTGTGTGTGTGTGTGTGTGTGTGTGTGTGTGTGTGTGTGTGTGTGTTTTTTGTGTGTTGTGTGTGTGAGACCTCCATTTTTGCTGATGTTTCATTACATGTGTAGTGACCCCTTGTTCTAATGGGTAAAGTCCCCAGAGCTGCTACCAATGGATCGAATGTGAGATCTGTGCAGTCTATTAAACAGACTTCATCCTGTTTTTGTGTTAAAGCTCTCCGACATAAAGCCTGATCCCCAAGTATTTTCACAAGAGTTGAACTAATCATGCAGTTTTATATTTTTGGCACAATAACACAATTTCCTTACTCTTTTTTTGCAATATGCTTTATGGCAGCTTTGTAGAACTTGATTATTGAAACGGACCAATGTTTTCATCTTTGAAGTCTTTCCTTGGCTGTTTCAGAAAGGACCAGAATCTCCTGTCCACTGTGAACTGCTGGTATTTGGTCTTGGACCAGACCAGACGGGAGAGCAGAGACCACGCCACTCTCAGCGACATCTACAACAACAACGTCATTGTCCGTCTGGCACACGTGGGCGAGGATGTCATCAGACTCTTCAAAAAGGTCAGAATCTGAATTACATGGATGAGGGCATGTAACCCTGGCCGGTACTAACGCACACAGTCCCGGAACTTATCTGCTCAAATCGCATGACTGAAGCCCACAGCTGGGAACTTGACGCAACACCAACGCAAATATGTAAAAATATGGTGAAATGTATCACGACGCACAGTATATTTCCTGCTGTATGGTTCTCATACATTTTCCTTCGGAGGACTAATCTAAGACGATTCTGACTCATCTGATTAGCTTAACTGTGTCATTGTCTCTTGTCATGACCAATGATGTGTAATCAGTACTTCAATTACAGTACATTGTTTGCATGGGAGGTTTTCCCACCTATTTTACAGTCTGGTTTCAAATAATGGCTATTAGGTTGAGTATTCCTACTCATCACAGTGGGTTTACCTACCTGCAATTGCACCACTTTAGTCTTACAGTAGACCCTCGCTACCATGTAATGTCAAGTACCATGTGTCCGGCCTAAAGCTTAACACGGTTGGTGAGAGATTCCGTTTCTCTTTTTAACCTCCCCCATTCATCGTGTATTGTCCTTCTCTATATAATGCTCAGTCTGCTCCCTGTTTAGGTCACTAACCTTTGTTGATGCTCTTTGCGACTCATCACTCTTAACGCCAATTCTCCCACTCCATTTCATTTCACACACAATTCACATCAGCTAGGACTCCTTCAGTAACTAACCTGTTTCTTTTTTGTTTTATTCTCTGTGAAATCATTATCATTAACAGTTTTGCAAAATTACACAATGACATGGTAATGAATGAAACATAAATAATTAATACATGAAAAAGTAAAATAAGATGAATTCAAATTTAAATATGTTAAAAAATGTCTCAATTGTAAATACTGAAAATAAAATCTGTTTTAGGGAGGAACGTTATTTTCCTAATTGTTCAAATGGCTCCAGATTCCACATATTACACAATTGGTGTAATTGTGTCTATATTCTGATTATCTCTTAAAGCCTATATTATATATCTTAAAGCTTATATTTCTCCATATATTCCAAGATACTTAATGCTCTCTTTGGGCTAACTTGTTTATTCAAAATGTTAACGTCCTACAATACATTTGTAACACTCTTGTTCTTTGTTTTACTCTCGCGTCTCAAAAGACATATGTATGTAATGTATGGTACTTGTGAGGGTAGCAGAGAGAGTGCCTGTAGTCCGGGGGTGGTGATGAACAATCTGCTTTGGGGTTCTTAGATCAGTATCGTTTGACAGCGGCAGGATTCTACAGTAATGTATGCCCTCTAGGTGGCTCTTCACTGTCACTATGGGAGCTTTTATGAGACTGGGATGGCTTGTGGCCAGCATAAAGAAGAGGACTAATAGCTGCCTGCAGAAAAACTGTCTCCCTCTGCAAGAAGTTGGCTCAAATTGTGACAAAGTTCTCCCAAACAACAATCCTGTTATGCTGTAGCATCCTGGTTCAGCTGCAGTGCAGTCTCACTGCTAATTAATTACACATGCGGGGAAGGGGATGAATCAACTCTGCTGTTTGTTAAGTCAAAGTTTAAATGTACTGAATGTGCTGAAATTTAATTTGTCACATGTGAAAAAAATGCAAGGTTGCTGTTTTGACAAGTGGTCCCCGTAGACTGTATATAGATGGATGACACGTCTACACTTTACGACATGTGCAAAAGTGAAGCCAAAATATCCCGGATGTGGGTACTGACATCTTGCGCTTGTGACGTAATTTGGAGCCAGATTGTTTGCCGTACGCTAGTGATCTGTGGGCTGGAGCCGTGGTATCAAGGCCACAGCTTGTTAGCGTGAGCCACCGAGCCGCTATGTTGGCACCACCGTATCTGTTTGTCTAAAAAGACATGACAACCGAGCATAATATCTATATAAATACAAATTGACAAATGTTCTATTATACAATCCTGTTTCAGAAAAGTCAACACACACGGCGGTCCGACAGCGCTGGCTAACCTCACTGTCAGTGGATATGTTGCTAAGGTAACGAGCAACACGGTCATGACTTTATGAACCATGGTCACACCCCCTTTTTTATAGCATCAACTAAGATTAATTAGAAACAAACATTTTAGAACAATGAACACTTGAACACACTTCAGCGTGATGAGAACTACCTAAAATGACCAAAACCATCTTTGACGAAAATATATTTGACATGTAGTTTGGCCCATGTCCCATCCGCCAACATGGAGGGGGCGGATTTATAACTTGCGTATAATGCAGCCAGTCACCAGGGGAAAATCCAGATGTTTTGGCTTCACTTTTAGGGAGCTGTCATTTCATCCATCTTTTTACATACAGTGTGTGGAGGTCCCTGAGAGTTGCCAAAAAAAAAAGGATTGATTGGGCTATGCGTCGCTCAATATCCCCTCAACAGGATTTCTAGAGTCAGTCGCTCTCCGCTGGCCCGATTCCTCATCTTGGGCTTTAAGACCTATCATGGGACATGTCCAATTCATCATAGCCTCTTAGCCCCTATAACTGAGCTAAAACTGTGACACAACTCCTTGGGAAATATTCTGCAGTCCCTGCACTGTTCTATTTTTGTCTGCATGTGCACTTTAGGGCATTGTATTAGATCTTTTCTGGTGCAGAGTAATGACAGCATTTCAACGCCTGCTGACATCCCTCACATACAAAATATAACTGGCACACAGCCTTTCAGTTTTTCACTTGTGGAAAGACAATTCTATTAAATAACCCAGTTCTTAGTCTTAGATGTTTGAATACCTGCCTTCATTTGTCCTATTAAATGTGCCTATGGAACTATCACCTGTTTTTTATTTTATTTATTTGTTTTACAGAGCAAAGACATCGGGGTGCAGATGCATGAGGAGTTGGTGAAAGTCACCAATGAGCTCTACACTGTGAGTTGAACAAATCGCCCCTTCATACCTCACCTTTTTTTGCTTTTCACCATTGTTAATCTGTGTATCGTCAATCCTGAGTCATAGCCTTACTCAGACCCGAACCTGTAACCTGTTAAGCAGCTGGCCTGACACTGCACACGGCAGATATGCCTTATCAGCAGTTCAGCCTCTAACGGGCCATTTCTACCATCTCCTGAGGTCGTGAAAGGAGAACATTTGCATTCTTCTTCACACTGTGAATTTCTACATCAGCTGAAGGGGAGAGCGTTCTTGCCCCTGGCAGTGCTTCAAGCAGACTCGGCACTCTGTGCTGCAGAGGTGCACTGTGCTCACAGCAAACATGAGCTGCTGTAATAGTTTCAGCTAATGTTGCATGTAATCACACTCATCTGTTTGTGTGTTATCACTCTCTGTGCTGTACATACAATAGACACGCCATGCAGAAACATGTGTACTCATATGGCTAATAAACGTACAGAAATTGAGAGTAACAGCAAATCATCGCCCTCTCCATACATTTGTAACACTGTCGTTTTTTACAGTAGTTTTCAATTTCAGATGTATTGTAATTTGATCATACTGTTATTCGGACTAGTTTTGGTCTTGCATTGTATAGAATTTTATTTCATACAGACCATACACTTATTTTAATATACTCAGTGTTCAAGCAACTCCCATTCTGCTAAATTCCTTATAGTATTTAAAAAAAACTCCACCATTGGCTACTTGCTGCATACATAATCATCTGCATTAGAGTTAGAATGTTATTGAGTAAATAAAGTGATCAATCAAAGATAATTAGGGAACTTTAGGCAAGGTCTTTTACTTGAGACACATTTATCATGGTGCTGTAAATTTTGATTGTGACCTACACTATAAATATAATTGCACCAAAGTTAAACAGTCTCCATAAGTGAAGAAAAACAGAAATCTGCTTACTGCTTACTGCTGATCAATTTAGCTAATTACTGTTCATGGGATTCTGTTGCATGGTTTGTGTTTTGTTTGCATAAATAGCTTATAAAAGACATAAGATGCATTATATTATTAAAAGCCGTTAAACGGTAGCGCAATTTCAGTGACTATTAACAACTAAAAAAAAAAAATGTTTGGTGCAAATGAGTGTCCAGCCAATCGCTAATAGTCACATGTAATACACCACATGAGAAATACACTCGCATGTAACATTATACGGCACTTTCCTGCTTTACTGATATTGATTTTTCCTCTCTCTGGTTCATACATTATTAAATGCCTGTCTGCAGCTCCGAGCACAGCATAAGGAATTTCAGCAGTCTGTTAAGATTTGTGCTGGATAAAGTTATATACTTAAATGAACTGCGTTTTGTTTATATTATCAGTTAAAAGTTTAATGTAAAATTATGTGCCAGGTGGATTCATCTTCGTCAGCCTGCTGGTCTCCGTTATTGATCTGCTGCTAGATTTTTGTGGAAATCGAGTAGTTTCTTGTTCCGCGGCTAGCAGGAAAGGTTGCTCACTGTCACTCTGTAACCTCCTTCCTCCCCTGCTGATCGATCTCGCTGTCCTTTGCACGTCCGCTTCAGTCAGGGTTGCTAGGAAACCAGAACTTGAGAGTGAGGGATTTGAGGAGCAGATGTTGTTAAATTGTACTGTTGATTCTACTAGTTAAAGATGAGATGTGATCTCTGTGATAACACCACGAAACATGAATGTGTTCATGACTAATTCCTCTAAAGCAATCGGAACGGGTGGAGTGTGGATTGTATTTGGTGCAGGGATGAACCTCGGTTGTAGTAAAACACACAGTACTACTTGCTCTACTTATCGAGGACCTTTTCTTTAACCTACTACAATGCTCTGGTTATGACAAACTAACTAAAACATGTGGACACATTAGACAGAACCAGCACAACACCTCTTAGCTCAGTTTGCAAATGTCAATCAAAATGTGACACTCCCATGAGCAGGATGAGTAAGCGTCCCTCCCTAATGTTTAATGTGTAATAAAAAAATATATATATTCTAGGGTCACATGAGTTCATTTGTAATCTACACTTATATGCCTGGGAATCATTAGTTAACAATATCGTGATTATGTGGTCATCAAAGTGATAACCTGCTACTTTTATTTGACAACTATGTTCTATGCCTGAATAATTTAAACTCCTTTTCGAATAGATAGAAGCACAAAAAGAAGTTTGGTTTTATTCCAGTAGCCATAAGACTGAGGTAAATGAGGTGGTTAGTTTACTTTGTGTATAAAAATGATTAATACACTTGACACTTTTGCACATTTTTGACACAATGTGCCTTCATCGTGTTGGACACATTTGCAGCTATGGATCGGACACTGCCTTTAACCCTTGTGCCCTTTTTACTTAAAAAATGTACAGTATAGTTTTTTGTATTTTCTGATTTGTTTAACGCTTGTGAAAGAATTGTTTTGTTTTTGGCTGAAATTGGCCATTGAGTGAATGTTGAACATTGAACTGAACAATGACAAAATCAATTAAAAAAAATCTGATTACCAGCAGGTACATGTGACAGATATCAAGACAAGATTTCAGACTGTGGTTCTGCACACATCTTCTATTCCTCCGCACAGTTTGACGATGATGCCCTCGGTGCGGAGTAGAGTTTGACAGGAGATATATGTTGTTACAGGTGATGAAGACGTACCACATGTACCATACTGAGAGTATCAGCGCTGAGAGCAAGCTGAAGGAGGCAGAGAAACAGGAAGAGAAGCACATTGGCAAGGCTAATGACATCGGTTCCGTCCTGCTGCGGTATGGTCATGACGAACGTCCGCAGCGACGGAGCTCCGTCAAGAAGATGGAGAAAATGAAGGAGAAGGTCTGTTTTGGTTTACTGGCATATAGTACATGATATAATATGTTATACACTATAGGCATTTTATCCACATTCAAGTACAAATGCATTTTTAATGAAGTTCTTGAATTTCACCACTTGCTATTCGCGCAAATGACATTGGGGAAATGCAGTGGAAGCTACAAGGAGCCCATTTCTACATTGTGCAACGTATTACATATAATTATATAAGATCAAATCAGATTGACGTAGTAATGCGTTCTTTGAGTATATTAGGAAACCATTTTACATCCTGGCATTGATGGGACTCTCTCTTCTTCTCTCTCCCTAGAGACAAGCCAAGTACTCTGAAAACAAGCTGAAATGCACAAAGGCCCGGAACGACTATCTTCTCAATCTGGCAGCTACCAATGCACTGGTGGCCAAATACTACATCCATGATGTCTCCGACATGATAGATGTAAGTAATTACTGTCTGAGCCAAAAATGCTAACGTTGAAAGAACTTCCTTTTTACTCACAGTGCTCCTTTTGTAAGCTGTAAGCCTTTTTTATTGGTTTATAGTTACTATTAGAGCTGCACTATTAGAGCTCACTGCTGTTTTTTTTTTTATTACATGTACAGCTCTTCGAGGCATGTTTTGTGAAACCAGGCTACGATAAACTTTGACTTGACTAGACTTGAATTGACAGAAAAAATAACCTCAACTATTTTGAAAAATCTATTAATCAAAAAAATAAAGTAAAAATGGCATAACCTGCAGTTTTCAGCCTCTCAAACATGGAGATTTCCTGCTTTCCTCTGTTTTTATATCATAATAACAATAATATAAATAATAATTCTGGTCCTCAGTGCTGCGACTTAGGTTTCCATGCAAGCCTGGCACGCACCTTGAGAACATACCTGTCTGCGGAGTATAGTCTGGAGACTTCTCGCCACGAGGGTCTGGACTTGCTGGAGGGATCAGTCGATGCCATGGACATCAGAGGAGACAAGCTGAAGTTTATGGACACACACAGTCAGATTTTCTGTCCTCCAGCACGCTTTGACTATCAGCCACACATGGGGGATGAGGTGAGTCACCAGAGAAAAGGACTGTTAAAATGGTTTGTTTGTAGGTCTTAGTTCTTTGATACAAAGAGTCTCTCATCCTGTTTGCTGTTCTATGTGTTAAATCCTCCTGGTAAACTTCCCTTTCTATCTTAATCCCAGGTGTGTCAGGTGAGTGCACAGCAGCCTGTTCAGACAGAGCTCTTGATGCGCTACCACCAGCTGCAGTCTCGCCTGGCCACGCTGAGGATAGAAAATGAAGAGGTGAGAGTGCACACAAGTCTCAGAGGGCTGAAGGTAGCCAGTGTCAGCGTTTCTTTTCAAAACGAAGCCAGCTCACCGCAAGTGGGCCATCCACAGTAAAGTTATTTTCTACTGACTCAGAAGAGGAGAATGTGGCCAAATATACTGAGTCATATGTACTCATGTACAGTAAGTAAGGGATTTCCTCCAGGAAACTGTTAAGCTGAGGTGGTAAGCCACCCAGATCTTGACACGTCATCTTGAGATTTATTTAGTTAGTAGATAGTGGCCGAAACAATAGACACACTTGTTAAATGTGGCTTTTGCTTTGTGAAATAACACATTGGCCCTTTTTGCCTTGAAGGATTGCATTTTATTTTGTTAACATGTACTAACTTCGACGATGTAATGATGATTTGTGGCCCACTTCTGCTGGAAAACTTTGCAGGAAACCTTCAAATGGCTGCATTTGCCAAAGCACAAATAAATTCTGGTGAGAAAGTTAGATGATTGGTTAAAGCAGGAACATATCTTGAATGTTGGTGAACAACCTTGTGTGCTGCGGAGAAAGATGGTATGCACATAATAGTCTAAGTTCTAGACAAAGGCGAGGTTGCATATCACCAGGTTATTGCAAAATACTGTGGCAGGAAATTAATGTCTTATCTACTATCAATCAAGTGAGACCCATGTAGCAGAACAGGAAGATGTGTTAGATTTCTGATAAGAACTCTTTAATATCTGCTAACACAAAGTTGGGCTTTAGGGTCTTAGAGAAAGTGTTTTTTTTTTTTACAGACTTTCTATGATCCAAAATGTAACAGTTTTATAGGAACAGTTTGACATTGACACTCCAGGTGCTGACAGGCGGATTTTGGTAGCAGGCAAGCTGTTCCCCCCCTGTTTCCAATATTTATGCTAAGCTAAGAAAGCTGCCTGCTGGTGGTAGTTTCTTATTTACTGTACAGCCATGATGGTGGTATGCATCGGTGGTATGCATTTTAAAGCATGTAGAAAGCCAAAATACAAGTATGAGCCTGAAAATAATCCTAATATGTTTCCTTTCGGTCCACGTTTACAGTTAATCACTCATCAAAGGTCGATCTTACTCAGAGCAGCTGAAGCGTTAAACTTCTTTGGCTTTGCTATGTTTTCAACTGGGATTGGCAGCCAACACCCTTACATGCGTGACACTAACTTGTAACCGCAAACAACTAGTCTCCAGCAGTGTCACTCTGCATTTATGTTCATCTTTAATCTGACACGGACCTGTGGGGTCATCTCTCATCCAGGCTCCTGCCTCCACCCTCCCAGCATGCTCCCTGGCCTGCTTGCCTGGAGTCACCAAGGCCACGGTGACTCACATAGGCCTGTTTTTAAAGGTCACCAGGGTGCGTGTGTGTGCGTGTCAGTGCCTGTCTGTTATGAATATGGAAATGCACACTGCCTCCCTGTCTGCCTCACATGGAAGGAACATAATTCATCTTTCATGTCACGATGCCTCATACTAGGTAGCTAATTACTCTGTTGTGTACGGTGTCAGTCAAACTGCTGTGAAAATGCCCTGCAGTGGTATAAGCGTAGATTGTGCTGGCGTGTTTACACCATACAGCTTGTTTGCGACACTGAGAAGATGTATCGGAAGTATATACATTAGGTATAATTACAATATTCTTTGTTATTTTTGTGTTCAAAACACACCTTGTTTTCATTTCCTACGGATTTCAGTTAATTACGTTTAACAACGAAGTCCCATGTTTAAATCGTGTTTGTATGCCGTGTGTGTCAGGTGAGGAAGACTCTCGACGCTACCATGCAGACCCTTCAGGACATGCTCACTGTGGAGGACTTTGATGTTTCGGAGGCCTTCCAGCACAGCCAATCCACCGAGTCGGTGAAATCGGCTTCCTCTGACTCCTACATGAGCAAGGCAAACATCGTGAAGAGACGAGCCAATCAGCACGAGACTGAGGGCTTCTACTTCACTGTGAGTTCTCAGACAAAGTGGGGCAAAAAGGCATGGCGGCATAGAGAGAACGTACATCGTGACTAGAAATAACCTTGTTTTTTTTATTTATTTCATCCACAGAAATACAAAGAGTTCTTGAATGGCAGCAATCTCATTATCAAACTGCAGGCAAAGCATGACCTTCTGAAGCAGACGCTCGGAGAAGGTGAGACTTATTATGCTTTACGGTACTGGAGTGGAAATGTGGTGGTAATAGTTGGGAGTCTATCTTTTGATTTACTCCCTGTATCCGTCTATCTATCTGTCCAAATAAGGAAAGGAAAAAAGACAAAGAAATAATCTTTAAACAAAAGATTTAAGTATTAAGTGGGTAAAGATCATTTCCATAAATCACATAGGTTCGAAATATTGTATATTTAGTTCTACATTACCTATCTGGAGTTCTTTCCATATTTTTGGAACTACAATACAGAATTATGTTATACTGAATTTGTCATTTACTTGACAACTTGACAATTTTTTCGACCCAAGACAGGGTTATTGGCAAAAAACCCAACTACATTCCGTGATGAGAAGTACTTTGCCTGAAGGCTATGGCATGTCATAGTCTTCAATAATTTGTTTATATATTTAATGCACATTAACCTGAGCCAAAAGTTTTGATATATATAATATATATAGAAATATATATATATATATATATATATATATATATATATATATATATTTATATATATATATATATATATATATATATATAAATAGAAATTGAATAGACAATTGTGTTTATACTGAAGTTGTCATTCACTCGACAGCTTGACCATTTTTGGAATTTTAAAGGTCCAAAAATTGTCAAGCTGTCAAATTAATGGCCCAGTGTCGAAAAGACAGAAAAAACCCGTCACCAGTAGTACAGTACTTAATGGATATTTTTTTGCCATAACATCTGTTCATATATTCCTCATATTTAATGTGCATTAAGCTCAGCCAAAAGAGTGATTTAAAAATATACATGTTCCATGTCACTGTGTTTCTACTTCAGACATTAAACCTCTGTTTATGTGTTTGACATAAAGTAGGATTGCGCTGGAAGCTGCTTTACACATGAAATGATCCTTGAACAAACATGTGTTGATTGACTGATTTGGGAACAGTGAGACAAATGTGTTGCACATATCATGAAATCATCACACTGTACAAATCGGCTCCCATAAACCTCCCACTCTCGTTGCCCCTGGATACATTTTCACTCTGCAGAGCGAGTAGACAAACTATCCCCTTCTGGGGCTCTGCTGCCGTTTCTAGGGCAACCGCTGAATGACTGCTGCCTGGCGGTGAGTCAAATGCAGCCATGGCGCTCACCCCATTGAGCCTGCCTGAATAGATGCCCGTTTTCTCATCAACACCCCTTTCCGTCTCCATCTGCCAGTCTTGTATAGTCGGCCAGCACTCAACCGTACAGCTAACTTCTGTGATTGTAAAACTAGCGTATACTAAATTTGGCTCTTTCTCTCTCTCTTTTTTTCTTTATAGGGGAGAGGGCTGAATATGGAACAACAAGGTAAGCTGCCCAGTGACAAGAAGGCGAATAAAGTAGGCGATGGTGTGTAAAATCCTTCCTGTGTCCCTGGATGTGGCAGGAATGAGATCACAGTGTGGGAATATGAGTGTACTATCAACTTCTCTCTTATCTGTAGAACAATGAGTTTGATCCTAATCAGAGAAGACGGTGCTCAGAGTTGTTGTTCTCAGTTTTAATCTATAAAAACCTGTTGGGCTGAAATGAAATGCCAGTGAGATGGATAATGTCCTGCTGTTCTATTTATAAATAAATCAGTGGGCAGAAAATGAGTAAATATTGACAAGCCAGACCCGTGACTAATTGAATACAATTGTTTGGCTTTTACCTATTTTGAACTACATTCCATTAAAGGCAATCAGATCTTTATTGAATGCTGTATGTGACAGTACCCTGTTGTCATTATCTCTTCCTTTTTATAAAGTTTGCTGCAACAGCTCTGTCAAAGGCTCAATTTAAATGAATAGTTTTACATGTGGGGGAATTTGCTTATTCACTTTCTTGCCAAGAGTTTAATTAGAAGATCAATACCGCTCTCATGCTTCAAGGCTAAAGACGCGACCACTGTCAGATCTATCACTATCAGCCTAACTTGACATAAAGATCGGAAGTCGCGGTAAACGGCTAGCCTGAAAGACCTAGTGAAACCACAACATGTGACCTTTTTGACCTTTTGTATGGATGGTGGTGGTAGTCTAGTGGTTAAACCTACAATCAGAACACTGGAAGTGTGTGAGTTCAATACCACAGTCTGCCACCATTGAGCCCCTGAGCACTTAACCCTGAGTTGCTCCAGGGGACTGTCCCTGTAGTTAGTTCACTGTAAGTCGCTCTGGATAAGAGCGTCTGCTAAATGACCTGTAATGTAATGCAGTGATGAATTTGAGCAAAGCTAACTGTTTTCTGGCTGTAGCTTCGTAGTTACCGTACAGATTCAAGAGTGGTATCGATCTTCTCATGTCATGTAAATATTATGTTTTTTGCAAATTACTGTGGTAAAGACACAGACATTATTTTATTTTTTTCTTAAATGTCTGTATTTTATGTGTATACCAATTGCATTATTATCCATATTTACCCTGTACCAACCGTACACCCACCCCCCCACCCCTCATCATCTCCCCAGGCCCCCCACTCTTCCCCCAAAACCCCAGAGAATGCGGAAGTCTAGACCTCGCTCCATTTTTAACCGTAAGCTGTTTAACGGCAATATGGAGGCCTTCATTCAGGTATTAGCCCATCTGTGCTCTTTGTCTCTCCATGAGCTCAGCTGTCTCGCTAGCGGTCCTTGGGGGTTCTTTTGCCTTTGACCACTCTTCTACCCAAATGTTGGCTCACTCATGCACTTTCCTCTTGCTCATTGCATTTGCTTTGTTCACAGTCTTGTCATTGAGAAAAGACAGGGTGAGGTGAAAACCAATCAAACTAATTCTGGAGATGGTTTGATTTCATCGGCACTGCACTGGTGCCGAGTCTGCTTTTAACATCCTTTTTTCTCCTGTGATCCCCAGCCTCCAGACATTGAATTCATTCGGCTTAATGTATGTCAGTTGGCCATGCACCAGCTATGTCAGGCTTTGCAAATGAACACATGGCCACATCCACTCTAATGCTCAATCAAATAGGGGGCAGGCAAGACGGAGTGTGCATCAACAGCAGTGGAGCAGTACAGCTAAAACCGTCGATTGGCAGAAAAAAATGTAATTCTTTCATTAAAGTGATTTATCAAGCACAAATTCCAAACGTTCCCTCGTTCCAGGTTCTAACTTTTTAAAGATGTTTCTACTTTTTATTTGTCTTTTTAAAAATAAACTGAATATCTTTATCTTTTTAGACTGTGGTTTAAAAAAAAAAAAAAGAAGTAATTTAACGATGACACCTTTTTGGCTTTAGGAGACTGTGATTGGCATTTGTCACTATACTCTGACATCTCACTGAGCAAATTATTCAACCAATTAATTCGGGAAACTAATGGACAGATTAATGGATAATTAAAGTAATTGGTTAGTCGCAGCCCAGAAAAAATGCCTTACTGTGTGTAACCCCTCACCCCCATCCTCTCGGGTAGCACCCTCCCTCCCACACACTCCCCCTGCCGAGCCATGTCCCCATGTTTCACACCCCACAAGGCACTGATGCTTTGGCTATTCTCTCAGGCCAGGCCTCCTCTTTTCTCTCTGTGTATGGTCTGTCTCTCTCACTAACCTGTTGTGGTTCTTGTTGCCTCTCTTCCTCTGTCTACGTGCCTTTCTGCTCTCTGCCCAGGGGAAGACGGAATGTCCGTGCCAGGAGTCAGGTACTCTGTCTTATAGCACGGCGGGATAGTCGCACTGTAGTAATAGTAACATATGGTGGTGCAAACACTAACATGGTTTTGTTCTGCATATTTTTGTTCTATACACTTAACATCAGTTATTTGCCGACATTGGTAACACTTTCTATGACGCCCATCTCTATAATGCATTATACACATATTTATAATGCTTATAGCACTGTATCGTTATAGTCATAAGCACTCATTATTTTTACACGGCGATACAAATATTTATAACGTATTATAAAGCATTTGTCAAGTATCATAATACTTCATCATTTCTGGTCACTCACTCACAATTAGTTTTGCAAGTCTATAATGCATTATAAACATACTTATAATGTGTTACATTATTATACTGCATGTATTTTATGATAATGCATTATATTATATTATAAGAGATTATAATTCATTACAACTATGGGAATTATAATACACTATGATCCTTGCAGCAATGATGAAGTATTATGATAGTTGACCTTTATAAGTCATTATAGAATGCTTTATAATGTATACTAGTTATTGTTATGAAGCATTATGAATATCTATGAGTGCTTATAATTATACAGTGCTATAAGAAGATTATAATGCATTATAAGTATGTTTCTAATACATTATAGACATGGGCGTCATAGAAAGTGTTACCAAAACATTAAATGAATAACAAAGTTCTCTCAAATTTGTGAAGATAATTGATTTGAGGCGCTGCATCTATAAGCTGCTGATAATAACACCCTGCTGGCATGACTATTTTTTTTTCTATTATTTATTATTTTTCTGTTTTATGTGCTTCCAATATTAATGATTTTATTGTGCCTGGTAGGACTCAGGGCAGCCTATACCAGTGGTGGTAGAGAGCTGTGTTCGATACATCAATCTGTATGGTAGGTTCCTGCGCTATGTTCATATGCTGTCTTTCCACAAACTGACAAAAAATATTCTGTCTCTTCCTCTTTTTTCATAACACTTATGTTGTGAAAACGATTAACTTGAGCAGTTGTGTCAGGGAATCGTACAGTATATGTATTACAAATGTATTGGACACATCAATACTATCTCTTCATACATAGTTTGGTTTGGTAATTCTTTTTATTTTTTTATGTTGTTATTTTGCCAAATATTTCACCTTACCTCATCTTGTTGAATATTTCACCTTAATATTGCACCTTACCCCATCTCAGCTCATCTTATTTTTACATTTTTCTACATATATATATTGTATAAAACATTTTGCAACATTTGTACATTTGTGTAAATGTTTGCATCTTATACTGTCTCCTACTGTGTATTGCAACTGTTACAGAACAATTTCCCTCAGATAAATAAAGTTTAAATCTTATTTTATCTTATCTTATCTACCATATTGTCAATAGGAATGTTCCAGACTAAGAAAAGAAGTGTTTAGTCTACAAATAGCCCTTTCCCACCACAGAAACTTTTCCAGGAACCTCACCCGTGGCACTAAATTATTACCTCCACCATATTATGTTCTACTGTCAAAAAATAACTATTGGGCCAGAGTTTGCACTGCTGGACATCTCTGATCGTTACAAACCAAAAATGTGCAGCTGTACAGCTTAATTCACACAATAAGAAAGCACTGGATGCCACTTGTATCAATATTAGGACACAATAGAATGACTCGTTGTTTCTCCTGACGTATGTAATGTTTCAATAGCCGCCGTCATTTAAAGACAATCTGTTACAGACTCATTGGCTTAATCTTCATGGTTCTTCAGATGCAGTCGTAACACAAACAGGAAAACACCAAAGAGGACTTTTAGTTCACATTTTAGTTCCTGTGGCTCCATATTTCCTCCAAATATTTGGTTAAAAAGAGTCTAAATAATTAAAACATTTTTCTTTCTCAGACATGGTATACGCATACAAATAGAGACATGACTCAAATCAAATACTGAATTTCCCATAAAAGCCAGAAAAAAATTACTAGGAAAAAAAACGAAATTACCAATTTCCTAGAAATGTGCTAGCAGGGAGCCGCCTTAATCTCATTACACCTTCTTTCACTTCTGTTTTTGCTGCTGCTCACCTCTCTGGTCTTCTATATCCAGTCTCACACCGTTTTGCACCATTTTTGTCACAAACATACAGTTCATCCTCCGCACTCACAATGTTCCTAAACTAACATTTGTTGTGGGGTTTTGTCCTTTTTTTAACAATTTGTTTGTTTATGCACTTAAACCCTCACACTTTAAGTGTCGTGTACATACTGTGAGGACTGGTTACCGTCTTAAAACTTTAAATGTGCAAAGAAATTCAATGAAAGGACGTGTACATTTTACACTAACGGGTCTATCTGTCTACAGGTCTTCAGCAGCAAGGTATATTCCGAGTTCCAGGCTCTCAGATCGAAGTCAACGATATTAAAAATGCATTTGAAAGAGGTTAGTCCCAGTGCGCTTGGCCATCTTTTCTTGATTGATTTTAAATTGCGTTTTTTGTCCACCTCAAAAGCCACGGTCTTATGCACAGGCCTCTAAAGTGCAAATAAAGGGCCCATGTGTCGCATGTAGCCCTGTAATGGACATGTAAACCATTTTAGATGCATAATGCATACGATCAGCATCTTGGGATAATAATAAATGAGGAAACATAACTGCACTCTCAATGTTTATATTAACCCCCCGACTTGAGATGCGCATAAAAAAACTGCATCAGTGCCATGTTACATGAACACTGATAGTAATGAATGATTAATGAGGGGATTAAACGTATGCTATGTTTCTAGGAGAGGATCCACTGGTGGATGATCAGTCTGATCATGACATCAACTCTGTGGCAGGCGTTCTGAAGCTCTACTTCAGGGGGCTGGAAAACCCGCTGTTCCCTAAAGAGCGTTTCCTCGACCTCATATCCACAACCAGTAAGACACGATCCAGGAAAACATCTGATGAATACAAGCGTTTTATTTCGTGTAGCTTTCTGTAACTTTTTCCACCTTTTCTTCGCGTCTTTCTTGTTATTTCAGAGCTTGACTCGGGTGCGGAAAGAGCTCATCACCTTCAGCAGATAATTGTGACTCTTCAGCGGCCTGTGATCATCGTCATGAGATACCTGTTTGCGTTTCTAAATCAGTGAGTCCTGCCGCAACACATCTCCCTTGTTTGACACTCCTACAGTGGTACTAACTGCTTCTGTCTGTCCAGTCTTTCTCAGTACAGTGATGAGAACATGATGGACCCCTACAACCTGGCCATTTGCTTTGGCCCCACATTGATGCCAATACCAGATGACCAGGACCCTGTGTCCTGCCAGGCGCATGTTAACGAGATCATTAAGACTGTTATCATCCACCATGAGGTCATCTTCCCAGCCCAGCGTGAGTTGGACGGGCCTGTGTATGAAAAGTGCATGGCTGGTGGGGAGGAGTACTGGTAAGTGCAAGACAAGGTTTCCAACACACGTTAGTATGGTTTATGGGGTGGCTGTGGCTCAGGAGTGTGAATGTGTGTTTGAATTGGGGGCAAATTCTGAAGCACTTTGGATGAAAGATGCTATTTTTATTCAACCCTTTACCGCTAATTTTCCTTAGTTGTTAACAGCTTAACAGAAAAAAAATATACATGTTGTGCTGTACTCTATGCTTGGACGATATGCTGAACTCATTTGGCACAGTCCTCAATATTGAAGTATCTTCCGGTTATGCAGAAAAGGCTTCTGGCCAGAGTTAAAATAAATAAATAAACGGAGGTACCAGTTGATGCTTTATCCACTGCTTAGTGAGGTGAAACAAATCTGTGTGGACATGATCTTGTGGCCAGAGGGAAACCTAAGATAGGATGTAGGTTTATTTGTAATACACAGTAATCCTGTTTTCTGTAGTTTATTGTTTAGTGTGTCTTGTTCGTGGGACACTGTAATACTGTATCAAGCGGTAGCATTTTATTATATTTGTTTGTAAATGTTATTAGTAGTAGACTAATTACCATATTTATACCATTTAGGTGTTCAGTTGGGTCGATATAAAATAAAAAAAATATTTTTTTACTAAAAGAAATAATAGTATAAGATAAAAAATATACAGTATATATAAACTTAATGGGGGATTTATATGAAAATATTAGAGAAATATAAAAATAAACAGTGATGTCTTCATCACTTTGCATCGATAATATACGAAGTGATAAGAAAAACAATTGGAAAACATCTCTAAACCAAACGAAGGAGGACTTACGTTTCCTCCATTTGCTCCAGTGAATATGATATTCCCCCAAAAGAATGATCATATTAACCATGTCAGAAATAGATTCATTTATTTGTTCCATATTAAAAAGAAAATGCGAATATGCAAATTGTCAAACGCTGGAATGTAATTTATCTTCAGTGACATCCATTTTTTAATTACTAACCAAAATCTAATTGACATTGAGCGTGAGAAAAACTTGTGTTCTAATGTTTCGTCTGTCACGTTACAAAAGTTTCAAGGGTCCACTTCAAATTCAAAACCAAATTTTTTTTTTTTTTTTTTTTTTTAACTCTACAACTGGGTAAACCTTATGAATTATTTTTGAAATAAGTTCCTGACAGAGATGTATGCTGCCGTGCATTCATTTGTTGGATTAGTAATATTATATTTATTATTTATTTATTTATTTTAATAATATAACTATTTTTTTTTTTTGTTTCTGTATCAAGTGTACCAAAATCATATTGAGTCGGTTATTTTGTCTTTCATTTACATAAACATATTACTTTGCATATATATTAAATATGTTTTGTGAAATGTCTTTCTCCGTATTTCTCCATTCAGTGAAAGCCCCCACAGTGACGCAGGAGCTCTTGATGAGGTAGACAATGGTACCGGACCCAACACTAGTGATGAAGGTGAGCCACACAGTCGTACCTGTAAGAGCTGAAATAATTAGTCTCAAATTGGATTTTGACACATTTCTTTGTGTTGTACTTTGTTTTTTGACTTGCAGAGTTGGAGCAGATCGAGGCCATCGCAAAGTTTGACTATGTGGGCCGCAGTCCGAGAGAGCTTTCCTTCAAGAAGGGAGCCTCTCTGTTACTCTACCTACGAGCCTCTGAGGACTGGTGGGAGGGCCGACATAACGGTGTGGATGGCCTGATTCCACATCGTTACATTGTGGTGCAGGACATGTGAGTAAGATACATTTGGTCAGTGAAGCCCACAATAAGATTTTAGTTGTATTAAGCCGACATTGTTTTTGCATATAACTGCATCAGAAAAGCGACCTAGTCAAGAAGTCAGGACTTTCATTGTTGATCTATTTTCCAAAAATGCATGTTTCTATTCTTAACATCCTCGTGAGCTGCGTAGTATTTTTATTTTTTTTAAACGTGGCCTTATAAAACCAGTGCCATTTTATTTTATTTTATTTTATTTTATTTTATTTTATTTTGTTTTATTTTGTTTTATTTTGTTTTGTTTTGTTTTGTTTTATTTTATTTTATTTTATTTTATTTTATTTTATTTTATTTTATTTTATTTATTTATTTATTTATTTTTTATTTTATTTTATAAGGGTCAGTGTGAATAAAATTATCCTGCTTTCCTGCATCTTTCTGTCTTCTTTACAAAACTGGTTGCAAAGAAAACAAGACAAAATGGCCCCAAATCAGCAAATATCTGTAAGGAGGACAAACACTGATGTCACTCCTCAAATGCAGCCTTTCATTTCTGTTCCGGCCTCCTGCATGATAACCACTTCTGCATTACAGGGCAGGTAACATAGTTCAAGGTAAATTAAGAAGTAGAGTGATGTATGTTTTTGCCAAAAGAAGCTTTCAGGGACTGATAAGTGATTTAATTCAGTCTGTAAAAGAAAAGAGGCTCTCTGTGCTGGTGACATTTTTGTGTTGTTTTTGTGACCAGAATGGAATTGTTAAGGACTACCATTTTCTGTTCGAGAGATTCAACTTTTGCAAAGTTGGATCTCTCGAAGTAAAAGCCAGTATTAACATTTTCCGAGGACAGAAGCCATTCATCAAGATCTATCTCTTCTTTCTGTCCATATCAGGGATGATGCATTCTCTGATAGCATTCAGAGGACTGATAGTGCGGGCAGCAGTGGACTGCACCACGAGGAAAGAGCCTCGTCCAGAAATGACCGCCAATCTCCATGCGAACACACACCGGAGCGCCGCTTTGGAGCAGCGTTGGGAAGGTTGGTTAAGACTCCATGGGACACACATAATACAGACAGTGAATACATAATGCAGACATGAGAATGCCAAAAAACTCTTCGCCTTTTTAAATTCCCCTGCAAGTGAGCCAAGAGATTCACAATGATGAAGTATCAAACTGTGATTTTTCTTAGGGTGAGGGTGCGATCAGATGGAGCTGCAGGTTCGCGCCACAGGAACGGCGCTGACAGTCACAGCCCCACCAGAGCTGCAGACCAGCCCCCTAGGGTTCTGCCTCGGCCCTGCAGCCCACACAAAATAGCAGTTAACAGGGGCCCAGCAG